>CAUYSK010023214.1:0-137998 GCA_963575035.1 Avahi laniger | reverse complement strand
TGACTTCCAAATATGAACCAAAAGACATTCTATAAAAAAAGACATCTGCACTTGAATGTTTATAGCTGCACAATTCACAAGTGCAAAGATGTGGAAACAACCCAAATGTCCATCAATACATGAGTGGATTAATAAAATGTGGTATATGTATACCATGGAGTACTACTCAGCCACAAAAAACAATGGTGATCTAGCACCTCTTGTATTATCCTGGATGGAGCTGGAGCCCATTCTTCTAAGTGAAGTATCACAAGAATGGAAAAACTAGCACCGCATGCACTCACCATGAAATTGGAACTAATTGATCAACACTTATGTGCACATATGGAAGTAACATTCATTGGTGTTGGGCAGGTGGACAGGGTGAGGAGGAGATGGCTGTATTCACACCTAATGTGTGCGGTGCACACTGTCTGAGGAATGGACATGCTTATAGCTCTGACTTGGGCAGTGCAAAGGCAATATATGTAACCTAAACATTTGCACCCCTGTAATGTGCTGAAATTAAAAACAAAAAATATGAACCAGACCAGGAAAGTTGGTGTGTGTCTTGTTAGGGGGTTTTACCTTTATCCTACAAAGATCTGAAGTGTGAAGACTTTTGATCTTCTCTAATTTGAGTGATGTTATCCCTCCCTGATTAGAAGAAGCGTATTAGAGCACTTCTTCCCAGAACAGTGTGCGAAAGGGTTTGTGGCCAGAAGATACTGAAAGCAGAGTGACGGATTGGGAGGCAGCCACGTGCATCTGGATGACAGAGGGCCACAGTGACAAGACTGGAGTGACCTTGCGACCTCAGAGTGCGGATCAACAAACTGAGAGACCCATTGTGTGGGGGTGGGGCTGCGGGCCCAGGTTGCCTTGAGTTATGTTTCTGCAGAATATCCTGGCTGGCCAGTCTTCCCCAACCAGGTGACCCACGTTTTGTGTAGTGTTCACCCACAACCGAGTTTGATAAATATTTGCGGAACTGAACTCAATTCGGACTACAGCATACCATCAATTTTTACTTAGAATTTCAAGTTAAAAGAGGAAAGTTGCCTGTTTACTCAGCTCCTTCCTTGGAGACAAGGCAACAGGAATTGCAAAATTAAAAATCAGAGAGGAAATTTATTAAAACCGACAGTGGAAGCAGAGTTCAGGTTGCCTGTGCTCGAGCTTGACCCGGCCCGGTTAGCTTACTGGGTGATTTCATAACCACGGGGAAAACAGGCTTTAAAACAAACACTTCACCAGTGCAAACCATCAGAGAACATTTCACTTCAGATAATAAGCAGTGATTTACTCCCAAGCTGGAGAAAATATGAGTAATTAACTCCTCAGGAAGATGAAGTGAAGGAGGAAAAACAAAGCAGATGGGAGGCTGATTTCTCTCCACCTGAAGGGAAATCTTCCAAAGCACATGAGACGAATGACCATGAAGGAAATTTAAAATGATTCAGTGTCCATATTTTGCATTAAGTAGCAACCTCAATTAGCATCACTTCCATCCCTCTGCATGCACATCTGATGCACAAACAAGCTGATTGCAGGTTTACCCATAAGTAATTTTGTGTCTTGGATTGCTGCTTCAAACCAAAAGCAGATCTGAAACTACAGCAAAGATATCTGAACCACCGCTATGGCTTGATATTAAGTTGAAATAGGCTCTATCTAGCATACTCTGCAATTGAGTTCAGTGATTTTTTTTTTTTTTAACCAATACCCGATCTAAAGTTTGTCTGAGACGGCTAGTCTAATGAAACCAAATGCCACTTTGGAACTCGGTTTTCCTCTGCATGGTCTATACACAAGAAGCTTCCAAGAAAAAAATTGCTGAAAAGCAGGTATGGGTCAAATCTACTCTGTCTTCAAGGCAATAGCCATTGGCAGAGAGAAAGTAAGAATTGTTTTTTAAATACCGAGGTAAAATGCCTGCTTCCTTTGAATGCACTGTTTTAAATGCAATGATCGAAGGTAGTGGGATTAAGGAACTTCAGCATGAGTAAGAACCTTTTCTTGGAAGCCGATTAAGAATGCAGACTCCTGGATCTCTGGAGTGTCAGTATCAGTAGATTAGGGATGAGGTCTAGGAACCTGACCTTTCAAGTAGCGTCCCAGGTGGGATGCTCTGGGTGGTCTGAGGACCCCATTTAGGGAAGCACCAGGAGAATCATACGTATGGCTATAGGCAGGATGAAATACAGCAGAAGGAAAGTATGGAAATCTTTCTTCTTAGGTTACTTATGTAACTAGTGGCAATTGCCAGATCTAAATGAGTTTAATCAGCTATTAGAGCCTTAATTAAATTCCTCTCAGTTGAAATTTCAGAATTGCCTAATTGTTACACAGCTCACATTGGAGCAGGTTTTTCTCCCGTAATAACTGCTCTCAGGATAATCTAATATCTTTACGGATAACAGCGTCAACCGTCTTAGAACCCAGGACTGATCCAGTAATTCGTGAAGACGTGTTTTGATCTTTGCTATTTCCACGAACAACCAGCCTATCTGCTTCCATTCTCCTCTTGACGCTCAGCCAACAGGAGAAGAGCTCGATGCTTGTTCAACCTCACATTTAAAAGTGAAAAATCTTTGGAACAATGAGCTGTCATTTTGTTCAGGAGTTCATTTATAATCTTCAGTCCCCCCAGAGCTCCTCTGTTCCCAGATCCCTGGAGATGGATAAAAGTCCTATTTCTTTGGTTTTCTTTTAATTCTTTGTGTGCTCTTAAAAGTGATGAGTTCTGGCAATTAGCTAACCAGTTAATAGTGTTTTCTCTCTCTTCTTTGGTTCCACATTGGAAAGATATAACATCAGAGACATGAAAAATCAGCAAAAATAAGAAGGAGCTCTTTCATAATCACTAATTAATTTTTTGAATGTGCTTCTGGGAGTCTTTCATCGTGCAACTTCTCTGTCATCCGGTCCTCCGTGGGCTGTGCTAATAATTATGAAATAATTCACATGCATAACCACTGGCATTTATTGAGGTACTGTGATCACCCCAACAGGCACTTTCTCATTTCACCGTCACAATCTTATAAGAAAAAGGCCATTATTATCCTCATTTTACACACCGGGAAACTGGGAACTTAAGTGATTTGCCAAAGACCAAAGAGCGAGTGAGAGGACCTGGAATCTGAGCTCCAGCCGCCTCGGACACCAGGGCCCGGGGTCATTACCACTGCCCGATACTCCCAAAGTTGGCCTCATTTTGCTTTGAGAAATACTAGGGCAAACATGAGCCATTTACTTTGTTGAGGGACTATACCACGGATCAATTGGGAAGAGAGTCATTAGCACCCCGCAGCTGACAGCACAATGTCCTGAGAGTTGTACCACCTGGGTTCTGGCTCCCAATTGGAATAAGAGCCTTTCCCTTCTAGAAGGACAAAGTTTCCTTCCCCCGTGAAGTACAGAAAGTAGGGGAGAGCAGCCAGAGGTGGTCTTGTCGTTTGCTGTTATGCATGACAGTTTTATTTCCTTAGTTTGCCTATGAATTGATTTTTCGAAGGACCTTGAATTCGAGCATGGAAAATGCCCCTAACAGCAGAGCTGCAGTGAGCCCTACTTTGCAGGCTGGAGGTTGAATTCCACTGCTACTAACATGGACATCCAAAAGGCGATTAGAATAATAGATGGAGATCGGGGGGAATCAACTGTTCAAACGTGAACCGTGTGACAATTAGATAATTTGGGGATTTCAACCAAGAGGAATGTAATTAAGTCTCTAACAGCTGATTAGACTTCTTCTTTGCCTCTGTGGTAATCTCGATCCATTACATAAGGGGCCTTAGAAGGGAGAATTCCATGTTCCTTTCGTATCGTGTTGTGTTTGAGATACTGTCGGCCAAGACGACACGATTCTGTTTACGTTGCTGCATCTGTTATTATTGAAACCCAAACATAAACTCGGTTGTACTCCTCAAGGAGCTGCTGCCTTGAAGAAGAAAACTAGAATGCACACAGGTCTGCAAAAACCGTTCAGGAGGAGATGTGAAGGCAATTAAGACAATCACAGAAACTGGAATTGAGGTGGGGGGAAGGTTAAGCACATAGTATTGGCTGAGAACTTGACCTGAGGTCAGTCTTCCATTACAAAATCAGTGCTAACTATTATTATTTTTAACACCTTCACAATGACAATCTAGAAATATGGTAAAGGTTTTCTTTTGACCTTCTAATGTACTTTTTCTGGGTAAATTTCAAAGATCAGCCTAGCTTCCAATTGTAAGATAAATGAAATGCCATTTGCAATTTGGCAGAGTAAATAGCTCTTTTTTGGGGAGTATTTACCTGAACGATATTTAGCAACTCTTGTTCCCCGGGCAGAGTTGTCAGTCAGAGTTAGAAAGTGGTCAAGAGAGGTATCATCTGATCTGGGGCTGAGCGGGGAGAGGGCGTTTCGCTTGCTGGGATGATCAATTCATTCTTTCCAGCCTGAAAACTGTAAGGCCGAACATGCCTGGAAATCTGACTCCTCTTCTTACTCTATGGCAACTTTATTTTAAAAAATGAAAACCTTATAAAGTGGCAACATTTCGGGCTGAGTGTGTAACAGTCTATAAAAGGAGATAAGTTCCACCTAATTAAATGGCAGGCTTAGGAAGCAGGAGGCTTCAATGCATCAAACCTGACTCACGGGATGTAACAGGCCAAATGCTGATGGATTTCCTCACTCAGCATTATGTAAAAGAAGCCAATTCCATTCGGATCTCAGCCCTGAACATTCAAAGCTAACCTCATTGACAGTGTCTGCAGAGTTTTACAATAAGGTTAGAGGACCTGGGAGTATCGATCAGTTGAAAAGCATTTTGTCCCCGTGCCTGGAAGAAGTTATTGGGTTGTGAGCATTGAAGTGCTTGGAACTTGGTGGCAGGTCTCTGATGAGCATTTGTTCTCCTGTCTCTAGGGCAAAATAATAAATTTAAATCTTTGAGATGGACGTTTTCCTTCTTCCAAATGAAAGGGCCAGCCAGGGGTGGATGCCTGGGGCCCTGCTAGTTATTATGAGGATGCTAACCAAAGCCCTTGAGCATGGGTGAAATTCATTGCTATGATGAAATGCACACAGATCAGAATTTCAATTCTCTTTAAATAAGATGGTATTTTGACAATCATTTTTCTTTGCTCAGCTCTGGCCCCAAACTACTTTGCTCCAGGCTTGTCTGAGCCCTGAAGTATTCTAACAAGAGGATCCTTTGAAATACTAAAGCCAACAGAAGATGTGATGGTGAGGAAACAGTAATAAGCTTAAAGACAGCTTTGCCCACTATTAAAAACATGATTATTAGAAGGCAGTGGGGGAGAGGAGGATTCCCTTGGGACGGGCCAGATAAGACTCGTTATTTTGGAAGAAGGAGCCTAAGTAACCTAGGACTGTCAATCCTATTTCGCTCAAACCAATTATCTTCATCTCAGACATTAATCAACAATTCCAGAGCCCTGTGGAGCTACTGGGAGAAAATGAGAATCACGGTAACCAATCAGGCAGCTACTCACCATTGCTTTTCCAGCGGGATTACATTGGCAACCTCAGCAATTTAAAAGAACCTCATACTTATTTGGAATCAGAAGACTCAAGTTCAACTATGGTGCTTACTAGCTGTGTCACCTTAGCTAGGTGAAAACCTTTGAGACTCATGTAAATTGCAGCCAAAGGAAGATCCCAACATTCCTGAGTATTCTGAGTGTTAAAATCAATAAGCAAAGTGATTTTCTAGGCTTTCAGTTACTTAGGGTCAGATTACATTGATTTCATTGGTTCATTCATTCAACATGTATCCATGGAGTGCCCACTATGTGCCATAAACTGTTCTAACACTGGTGACACAGCAGGGAATAGACACTAAGTCTGGGGTCAGCAAATTACAGCCCAAGGGCGAACTGTTTTTGTACAGCCCATGAGCTAAGAATGGGTTTTCCATTTTTAAAGGGTTGAAAAAAATTGAAAGAATAATATTTCGTGATGCAATTATAAAATTACATAAGATTTGAATTTGAGTGCCCATAAATAAAGTTTGATTGGAGCACAGCCATGCTTGTTTCCTTACATATTCTCTTTGCTTGCTTTTGCACTAAAACAGCAGAGTTGGGTACTTGCCATAGAGACAGTATGGCCCACAAAGCCTAAAATATTTACTAGCTAGACCTTTACATAAAGAGTTTGCTGGCCAGGTACAACGGATCTCTCCTGTAATCCCAGCACTCTGGGAGGCCAAAGCAGGATAGTCACTTGAGACCAGGAGTTCAAGACCAGCCTGGGCAACATAGTGAGACTTCGTTTCTGCAAAAAAATTAAAAAAATAGCTGGGTGTGGTGGTGCACACCTGTAGTCCCCGCTACTTGGAAGGCTGAGGCAGGAGGATCACTTAAGCCCAGGAATTTGAGGCTACCGTGAGCTATGATGACACCACTGCACTCCAGCCTGGGTGACAGAGCAAGACCCTGTCTCTGAAAAAAAAAAAAAAATTGCCAACCTCTGCTCTAAGTCCCTGTCTGTAAAGGACTCACTTATCAGTAAGCAAGATAAAATACAATGTCCTCAGAATTAAACAATGAAACAGAAAATGGCAATTGCCAAAGGGTCAAAGGTATAATAAATGCACAGAACATCAGATGCGAGAGAGCAGATCCGATGAGAGAAAGAGGAAATTACGCAAGGAGTGCTGATCTAGGGGAGCTGTGGGGTCTGCAAAGGAGACTGGATGGGACATTCTGGAAAATCAGAATGGAGAGAAGGGGCTTGTAGGCTTTGAGACTCGTGTGGACAAACACTTAGAAGCTGAGCTTGAGGGACATGGTGACGCTCTCGGAGGCCGTCTGAACAACCACAGAGCATCCACAGGGGAAGGAACAGAAAGAGGAACAAAGGGATATGTTGGAACAGAGTTACAGAGGCCTCGGATGCTGGGCTAAAGTCCTCACGTGCACATTGGAATTTGGTTGCATTTGAGTTCAAAGTGGCAATGGGCCTTGGGATCCCTCAATGACCCTGGGGATTTCATCCACGCATGGCTGATATCCTAGAATTGTCCTGTTTGCAAAGAATTGATGTCATTTCCCTCATAAAGACATTCATACTTGTCAGAGTATTTGGTTAAAATTAGAGGTTGGTTTTTGACTTTCTGTCCATTGGCCACCTATTCCCATGGGGGAATTCACTTAGAACCACTTGATTTGAATGATTCTAAATTTACACGATCTGCAGCTCTCGCTGAGCTATTCTCATGTCTCTTCTCAACGTCACGTCAGCCCCTGGCTCTGGGCCCCTCTGTTTCCTCCCGATCAGTCTACTCCTCTGTGCCGCCACCTCTTCCCCGTTCCAACCCAGACCTCTTCCTCCAGCGCATCAAAGGATTTCTTGCCAGACACACAATTTTCCTGCCCCCACTCTGTCTTCCTGTCACACCCACGTGGCACCACCACCCCCAACTCTGAGTCAACCCAGCCACTTCCTCACCTGTACACCGAGTACAGGTGGAGAACATCACATAACCACACAGATGAATGTCACTTCAAATTTAAGGACTCCCTCTCTGGCTAAAAAAATCTTCCTCTCTTTTCTTAATTGCATCTCTTCCATTCCCTGGAAACTATTTCAAACCTTCGCACCTGCCCACCAGACTGCACGGCTGCCAGCTCCATCCTCACTCCCAGTTGATGAATCTGTGTCTTATTTCAGATTCTATGGGCAGCCCACATCAACCACGAACTTACCTGCCTCTGCACACACATCTTCCTTCTCCCCTCTTTCAGTAACGAAGGAGGCACCTCTCGTCTAGTCCAACACTAATCCCATTCTTTGTGCTCTGGGCACATCCTCTTCTGTGCTCGCCTCCCCTCTAAAACTGGCCTTACTAAGACCTTTTGGCTTGCACCAAATCCCACAGGTGCATTGCATGTAAGTCCCCCACTGCGTGTGACACAGGGAGCCACTCCCATCTTCCTTGAGTCTTCCTGTCCTAGACTGTCACGACACCACCCTTACCCACTGTGTCCCACCTCCTTGGTTGATCCAGCTCTGCCAAAATACAAGCTTCTGTGTCTCTGAAAGGGTCTTACACGTCTTTCACCTCCCTCCTGCCCCCAGACGTCCATGCTCAGGCCTCTTCTCTGTCGTATCCAGTTACCGTCTCTACATTGACAGCCCCCGATCCGCTGTCTTCCACCTGCTCCTCCCTACTGCCTCCGACAAGCCTCAAACTCAGCAGGCTTAGAGTAGAACTCATCTTCTTACCTTCAATCATAAAAAAATGCAGTTTCTCTCCTATCTGCCAAATATGAGTTCTTGAAATCCCAATCCTGAAAATATTCGTCTCTCTCCCACCACGCCCATATCTATTAAATCGGTCACCAAGCCCTGATAGCTCTGATCTCTACTGAGTGTTTTTCATGTCTTTCCTGACTCACAACCCCAACCCTGGTCCGGGCCTGGCCCTCTTGCTGGTTCACGCAACAGCTTCTCCGCCGGTCTCCCTGCTCGGGTAGGTTTTCCCTCCAGCCCATCCTCCAGGCAGCAGCCCGAGCCATCGCTCTAAATATCTCTGTGCATCTGACCATTCCTCCCTCGTGGGCAAAGCCTTTTGATGGTTTCTCACAACAGGTGGGATAAAGTGCAAATGCCTGACCATGGTCTAAATGACCCGGCCCCTGCCCAGGCCTTTCCATCTCTCTGCATTCGCGACAGCCTCATTTCTGACAACCAACTCCCAGTTCCAGCCCTGCCCTACATCGACTCGTGAATCACATAGAGCTAATCACAGGCTCCTGGGTACACTGAGCTCCTCTCTCAGTGCCAGGTTTCAACACACGCCACTCACCCCTTCCCACTCTCTGCCTGGCACCCTCCCGTTTGTCCCTTAGAACTCAACCTAGAAGGCAGCTCTTCTGGGAGGCAGCCCCTGACCCCACAAAACCAGGTAGGTGGCCGCTCTTTGCTCGCCTCCTCAAGTATTGCAAGTACCCACATACTCATCTGCCGGCTCTAGCAGGCTCATTGAGGGTGGGGCTATGTTCTGTTTGCCTGTGCAGAGCCCAGGGCCGCTCACAGAATAGATGCATGAATGCTTATAGTAAAGGGACAAGCTGACAAATGAATGTGCCAATACGACCACCATAACTATGATCTTCCTGCAGCCAATTACCAACTTTAATTGTTCTCTTCTGGCAATAGGGACTGAAAATCATGTGGATGTTGGCGTCGGCTGAACCTGAGCTCGAATACCCAGCTCTGTGCTTGCCGGCTGTTTGACCTTGGCTAACTTTACTACTTAGACACCAGTTTCCTCATCTGTAATGTGGGCATAATAGGAGTAACCACATCTTAGGATTCATGTGAGAACTAAATAAAATAACGACTACAAAGCACTTGTTACAGCATCTGCCACATAGCTGCTGCTCAACCACTGTTAGGTGTTTTATTGTATATATACAGGGATCTTGCAAGGATTGCATTAGCTCATGTGTTAACCAGCAGCCAGGTGCCTGGCCCTCAGTGGTCATGCGGTCAAGTTCCTTCCCACCTACAGTGTGCATGTCCTCTTCAGGTCGAATGGGGGACACGGGCTGTAACTCCAGAGCAGGTAAGAGCGAGGCATTGATTTCATGAAAATTCTAGGCCCGGGGCTTGTATACCAAAATGACACTTAGAGGACGTATTTTCTTTTTTTCTTCCCCACTAAGGGGAGACAAATATGCTTTGCACTTACTCCTCTCTATTTTGGATAGAACTGATATTGCCTAGTAATATAATTCTGTGCCCAGAGAAGGCGGCCCTGCCAAAAGCAGCCTGGTATTATTTTAGCTCTACCAATAAATCCAAAGTCCTGGCAATTATTTTTAATTCCATTTGTTAGTTTGAAGTTCTACACAATTAATGCATACCATCAATTTCATGGCTATAAATGTAACCCAAGCTTTCTTGGATCCTTATGCCAAACAGTGAAACCTTATGTGTATATATCAATACTTGCCAATGTTCAACTAGTTAAGAAGCTGTATTGGAAAAACATGAAAATAAATAGAAAAAAATAAAAACTTGAGATAATAGACACACGGGAAGAAGCATCTTGGCCCAAAAAGCTGTGTGTCGTTATGTGGATAATATTATCAAAGGTCCAGAGTCTATATAGCCCCGTGTGGGCTACAAGTTGTTCCTCGTTTTATTTGGCCATCGTGGCAGAGTCATGTAAAGCTGAAGGAGATAGTATCACAATTTTTCTGAGCACTAAACTGATGCTCATTCAAGTAACTTTCAAATTTAAGGACCATTCTCATGTCACTTCTCCAAGGTCATTTTGGCCCCGGGCCCCTCTGTGTTCTCCCAGTCAATCTACTCATCCCTGCCTCCGCCTCGTCCCAACCTAGACCTCTTCATCATCACATCAACTGATGTCTCGCCAGACCCGCCACTTCCCCGCCCTCACTTTTGTCCACCTGTCGCACCCACCTGGCACCACCACCCCCAATCTGAGTCAACCCATCCACGTCCTCACCTGTACACCACCCAATGTAATCACACAAGTTACAGCAAATACGTGCAAGAATTAGAAACAGCTTCTGCCTCCTGGACCGGCACTTGCTGAACTGTATGTGTTGCAATATTTGTCCGCCTGCGTGGGACTCACAGACAGAAAGCAAATGGACGATGATTCTGGAGGATGTTGGTCTTCCAGCTCCTCTGAGAAAAGAGAATGCTGTCTGAAGCCTTCCCGAACATCCACTCACAATGCAAAAATAAGACAACACAACCCTAATTGCTGTCATTTAAAAGTCCAGATTGCACTCTGCCTGCATAATACTTCCCATTCATTAAGCTCTTTCTACAATGGCCCAGGCCCTGTGCTAGATGCTTGACATATATTATTTATTAATATGATCCCTGCAAGCTGTGAAGTGGTTGGGTGACCACGTGCCAATTTATTCTCTTCTCTGGTCCTCGCTTTTCTCATCTGTAAAATAAAACTAATTATAATATCTGCTGCGTAGGGTTGGGGTGAACATAAAATGTGGTTAATTGTACATAAAGTGTTTGGCTCGGGGCCTATGAGGGTGTCAGAGCTTGAAAACTGCTAGGCATTTTGTTTTTACTATTAGGAATTATACAGGAAAACCAAACTTCATGTGTTTTCCACTTGAATCCTCTATCTCCTAAAACAGTGCACAAATGAGGGTTCAAAATACGGTTTAGATTATTGGAAATGATTAATTTGTTCTCTGTTCCTTGGTTTTTTCATTTATGAAATGGGGATAATAATAGTACGCATATCGTAAGGTTTTTGTGTGAATTAAGAGAGATCATGCATTTAAGGTTCTTAATGACTTATAGGAAGCATTTAATAAATGGTGGCTTTAATATCATCAACAAAAACCCATGGGGACGGTATTATTGTTAGCTCCATTCTACGGATGGAACCACAGATAATCTGAGAAATACAAAGAATCACAGCTTTTTAGGGTTTCAGAACTAAGTGTTGCCCATGGCCAATCTCAACCCTAAAACGTTGATCAAACCCACTCTACCCAAAATGGTTCAGCTGCTAACAAGGGCCACACCCAATGACCCATAGGACCAGAGCACCAGCCCCTTTCTGCTGATCGTGACATTGATTTCGTTGTCTGCATGGACACGTCACTTTATCTCCTGACACTGATTTGGGATTTGGGGATCCTGATCAGACACACCCTTGTCTCCATTTCTGTCCCCATTGAGTTACAGTGCCACTTGATGTTCCACCCACATTTTTGAATCCTCATCCATTTTCAGTGAGACTATTCCTGAATGCAAAGCCTCGGTGTCATCCTGGTAATGGGACGCGGCTCTTGCTGTGTTGATTCAAGTCACCAACGTGAATGCTGCCAGCGGAACGAGGCGTGCACAGTTCTTGCAGAACCGCCTTGAACACCTCTCCTATCTTCTCTGAATCTCAATCTCCTCACCGGTTAAAAGGAGTTTCTGCGTGGTTGTCAGGATCAAAAACCCAGAACTAATTCTTGTCACCTTTTCCGTCCTCAGATCCGCCTGTCCTATTTTCTTCAAACACACTTTAGTTGTGGAAAAAAAAAAACAATATGCCACCAGCTATAATCCGTTCTCCATATAAGGCCAGCCCAGTGGGAATCAGCGTTCTTCTGACTTGGATTGTTTGTTTCCGATTTAAAGTTAAACACAACATAAGCAAGAGGCCATCAGTTTCTGAAAGTCATTCTACAACTCCCTTGAAGGGAATAAGAGTACCTCCTCTTGTCTTTTCCCAACTTTGGATTTTTTCGTCATATGCATTTCCAATGGAGTCTTTTTTCACACTGAGAGAAATCAAGATGGTTCAGCCTCTCTTCTCTCCATCTCAAACACGTCCACTTAGTCTTCCTAATTCGCAGAATTATAATTCAAATGGAAGGAATATAGACTCTCAGAACCCTATAGATATGATTGTGATGAGTTTTAAAACACATTTTCCAAAGAGAATGACTAGATAACAAACCATATGGTGGAGTAATAAGGATTGAAGGAGCAGTTTACCGCAGGGTGGGGGCTGATTTACATCTCCAGATTTGCAGAGGAATGCTGATTGGTTCTGCACAGAGATGCAAGCGACTGATTAAGAGGCAGATTTGCATACAGCACAGTGGAATGCTCTGAGCTGAGCTCGGGAAGAGACACACGGTTCAGCAGGGAATCTTGTACCCATAATAGTCCTTCTTGCAAACCCTGGGAGCATGTCTACAGTGCAGGGATAGGGGCACTCCAACATGGGTTTTCATAATTAAAGCTCCGACAACCTTCACTACCGATATACAAACAACCCCCATCCCTACAACGTGGTATAGTAGAAACAAGATGGACTTTGCAATCTGACAGACTTGAGTTGAAATCTAGACTTTGTCACTTACTTGCTCCAAAAACTTGGGCAAGTCACCAATCCGCTCAGAGCCTCAGTTTCCTCATCTGTCACTGGAGGGTGGAGGAGGGCTGAAAGTAATCATCTTGAATGTCTGTTAAAAAGGGATCAAGGTTGGCTGGGCACTGTGGCTCATGCCTGTAGTCCTAGCACTTTGGAAGGCCAAGGTGGGAGGATTACTTAAGGCCAGGAGTTTGAGACCAACCTGGGCAACATAGCAAGACCCCATCTCTGCAAAAAATAGAAAAATTAGCCAGGCATGGCAGTGTGCACATGTAGTCCCAGCCACTTGGGAGGCTGAGGCAGGACGATGATCATTCGAACCCAGGAGTTTGAAGTTTGCAGTGAGCTGTGATAACACCACTGCACTCTGTCCTGGACAAGAGAGCAAGACCTGTCTCAAAAAAAAGGAGGGGGGGGATCAAAGTAATGCATATAAAGCTCCGAGGCCATAATAATAGCAATTTTTATTTTATAAAATATGAGGAATTAGCTCAACATATCAGGCAGCCCATTTCCTAGTCTTCAGAGTCTAGAAAGCATATTAAATTGTCCACAGCTTAGAGACTAGCACTGGAAATATTCAATCCTTTTCTATCTCTGTTTCTCCTCCTGGTCCAAGCCAGGCTCCAATATCCAGAAAAACAGGGTAGTGGAAAAGGGCAGCTCCTGCTGCCGGTGGCACAGGGGAGAAAACCAAACTGCAGCTATGGAGACAGCATGACATGGCCACGTGCAGCCAGACGCAGACTGCTGGGGTGGAGAGCCGCCCGTTCTGTCTGTTTTCTTAGGGACAAATGTCATTCCTGTCTGCACTATCAGCAGGCAGATGGGGAAAGAACAGAAACAGACAGAGACGCTGCTGAGAGCAGAGAGCAGGTCCAGACAGCAGCCCACTGAGGTCTGGCAGGCGTGGGTAGGCGGGGGCAGAAGTCCGGATGAACTGTGACACGAAGAAAAGTAATGAAGGGCCCTAAATGTTTGTGGTTCAGTTACTAGCATGGGGCTGGTGACCCTGACCTTTCGGATAGCTCTTCTTCAGCCTTTAGGACTCGAGTCCCACCTCAGCTCTTTCGGGAAGTGTTGTCTCTTCACCTCCCAGCGCCCAGGCTGAGGCAGGTGTCCCACGGCATCCTCTGCGCACCTTCACCATCAACACTCATCTCATGATGCTGTGACTGACAGCTCAGTTCTCTGTCGCTCCCACCAGCCTGTGAGTTCCCTGAACGTATAGGGACATCGTGTTTGTCATCCCTGCTCCGCCTGTACCTACCAGGGTCCTGGCACAGAGCAGGTGATCGGGCAGTACTCGGCAAACAGAGTGGCGGTGGGTAAGCAGGTGGGCTGGAGAGTGAACAGATGACCGTTTGGATGGATGGATCATGGTTGGGCAGATGGGTTGACAGACAACTGGATGGTTTATTAGATGATTGGTCGTTGGATGACTGGGTGGATGGGTGGACGAACGGATGGACAAATAGTTCAATCCCATTAGACAGGCAGTAAGAGTTGAGTCCATGAGGACTCAATACCATGGCTAGGTATTGCCATGCCCCATCCCCAACTCAACTTCCAAGGCACACACTAGCTACAAGCATCTCCAGGTCCTACAGAAAAATTTCCATCACCCACCCTAGAAACCGTGCAAAGCAGGGGGATGAGGACCAGACTTGGAGACGCGAGGACCTGAATTTGAGCTGCACATCTCCAACTCTGCACTATTCAAATAGAGAATCAGAGAACACCGCCCATGTCACAGCGACAGGGTCATCATGTGGCTAAAGTGAAATAATAAATACGAAAGCCCATATTGTAAGGTTTGGTACAGAACAGAGGCTCAACAAATGCTTACTACTTATGTGAATTGTATTCAGAGAGTCGCTACAGTCAATCCCTTACTCTACTTGCTTTCAAACTTATTTTTTAAATACTATGCTGTTCCCTAAATGAAAGCTCACTTTGAACCCAATGCACTAGGCAGATAAAGCTTTGCCATCTCCAGCTGAAGCTGGACCCTGTCTCACTAGCCGCCTGCACACCCACAGACCCTGTGGTACTCCAGGTTCTGAAAGAAACCAGCATCCCAGGGAACACAGTTGGGAAAAAAATCTTTGCCTAAAAGCCAGTGTTCCTTTGTGTTATCTCCCTGCCTCCCTCTCTCCTTCCTTCCCTCTCTCCCTTTCTCCCTCTCTGAGAGATGCTCTGGGCTTTGGGTTCCTCCACAACACAGAGGAGTTGATGACTCTATCAGAAAATCAAAATGGGTTTCATCTGTCTATTCAGGAGTTTCTAGAAATACTTCTGACTGAGAGGCTCTTTGAATAATTTACTCATCTGAGGTCATTTCAATAATCTATTCACTCATTTTCATAATTGATGGCAATCGCGCACTATCCAGGGTGCAGCTTTTGTCTCACATTTATACCATCTGTCAGCTTAATCATGGCCCCATCACCCTCAGAGAGCTTCCGTAATACACTGGGTCTGTGAGCCGGGTAGAGATGGGTGCTCCATCTGGCACAATGGAGGACTCTGGCTCTATTATAATATTGCCTGGGCTCAAATTGTGCCTTTACGTTCTACATGACCTCGGGCAAGTCATTCGACCCATGTAGCCTCCAACTTCTCTCCTATAACATAAGGGTAGAAATAATGACCATTGGAAATGGCATTTATTGCTCGTCTACTGTGTGCCACTCAATGTTCTAAGCATGTGATGTATTATCCTGTTCAAGTGTCCTAACAAGGTACCACCTCATTATCTCTCTCTTAGGTGTGAGAAAATGGAGACTTAAATGAGGTAATACATTGAAAACGCTCTGCATGGTGTCTGGCACCTAACGGGAGCTCAACTAATGTAGCCGCTGCCCTCAAGACTGTCCCATCCATCAACGACATTGCCACCATTATCATCATCCATCATCATCATCGTCGTCATCCATCACCTTTATCATCAGTGTCCCTGTCAATGCATGTTCCCATACAGGCGTCTTTTCTATGAACTGCATTTTTTTTTTGTTTTAACTTCTGAAACTATTAATAGAAAACTTTCAGCAGAATGTTGCCTTGCAGGAGAGAGCTGGTTCAACTGCTGTTCTTTTTGGAGTAGGGTTGATGTTACAACCGCAACAACAGCAACAGGAACAAAAGAACCAGTGCAAGACAGACAGACAGACACACACACACACACACACACACACATGCACGCACATACACACACATGCATGCGTAAGGAGATGGCATCGCTTATTTCAGTTGAGTGCGTTAATTCGCTAGAGACTTACTATATTTTCCCCACCGTGACCTAACATATTGTACTGTGTGGGTATTTAAAGTAGTCACTATGCATGACTCTAGGGAAGTCAGATGATAATTTTAAATCTTTTGTAACGGCTTAACTTTCTTCTCCTCTCTGGCTCACATCATTTGAGAAACTTAATGATCATTATATAAGGAAACAAATTGAATTGCACACAGACTCTGCTAAGGTTGGTGATATTACCAAACCCATTTTACGAAAGGGCACTTGACTTTAAATATGGATTTGGGAAGGAAAGAAGAGCAGGAGAGAGGGAGGGAAGGAGGAAGAAGGGAAGAAAGAGAGATGAACAATGTCATTTACGGGCATGACAAAATTCTTCTAGAAATATCTTCTCTGAACATTCCTCATTACAGACCCACACCTAAAAATTAAAAAAAAAGTCTGAGCGTCAGGTTCCTCTCTGTCACACATCTCTCGGAGAATCAGTACGGTCGGTGCCTGGGGCTTCCGATTCTGTTTCTGAAATGTCTCTGAGAGTCCCCTGCACTGTTCCTTCTCACACCTTCAATCCTCAAGGCGTCTGAATAGCCCCTTAGAAAATTCACCAAAGATTCATGCCAATCACCGTTGTGTTTTTAATGAATCGGTATAGTTCACGTTGAAGAGTGCGGGCGATTGGGTTCGATATCCTGTCTTTGCAACTTACCAGCTCTGTGACCCCGAGCGAGTTACTGAATTCCTCTGAGAGGGCAATAGTGGTATCTGTACCGCGGTACCGATGTTAGGGTTAGATGGATGCTTAGCAACCTGCACGGCACAGCATAAATGCTCAGCAAATGTTAGTGATCACTATTATTACTTCGTGTCATTCTTTCATCTCAAGCTCTTAGCAGTGCCCCAAAGATTACTGAATTAAGTGTCGTCGTGTACAATTCAAATTCCAGCATCATCCATTCTTCCCGTAATTTCCCCTGAAACAAGCCGTCCTAGCATTCCACTGTCCTGTGATAAATTACCTGAAAACTAGCCACTTGTAACAAACCCATTTACGATCTCACAGTTCTGTAGGTCCGAAGCCCAAGTGGGCTCAGCTGGGTTCTCTCTTGGCTCATGAGGCCAAAACCAAGGTGTCACCTAGGCTGGGCTCACATCTGGAAGATCTGAAGAAAATCCACTTCCAAGCCCATTTACGTTCAGGGCCAAGCTCGGATCCCTGAGGCTGTAGGTCTGAGGGCTTTGCTTCCTTGCTGGCTGTCGGCCAGCGACAGATCTCGGTGCCCAGGGCCCCTGCACTCCTTGTCACATGTCCATCTCCACCCTTACATCTAGCGGTCAGGCTGACTCTTCTCATGCTTTGGATCTCTCTTCTGCTACGAGCTGCAGCAAACTGTCTACTCGTAAAGGGCTCGTGTAATCAGGTGACGCTCACCCAATAATCTCCCTTTTCAGTAACTCAAAGTCAACTGAAAAATCCCTTTCGCCCTGTGACCTGACAAAGCACAGGAGGGATGGCTCATCATAGTCACATGCTCCCAGGGAACTGGCTTGTAAGAAGGGCCAGTGTCACTGGAGGCCGTCTTAGAATCCTGCCCACCACACCAGCTGTGTTTCAAACACGTTGAACTCTTCTCCAAACAGGCCCTGAGCGCTCGTGCCTCTGGACTTTGATTTGTAGTTTTCCCGCTGCATGGAATGGTCTTCCCACACATATTCAGAATCCCAAACCTTGCTTATTCTCTGAGACCTCGTTCAAATGAGAAGTCCTCTGTATCAGTGCCCTTGGTCCTTTTGCCTACATATAAGGTATCCCTTCTCTAAGTACCCTGGAGTGTTACCAGAACATGCCTGGGGCACACTTCATGCTGCCCTGCAGTTACAAGCAAGGGCTCCGCCAGACCCCAAGTCTCTTGACATCTTTTCTATTTTGCAACCTTCAACCATGACGTGCACATAGTAGGTATTCAGGAAGCTTTATTTGATCAAATAAATGTGTGAATAAATTTGGGTTTTACTTCCAAAATTCAATTATCTCTATTTATGGGGAAAGATTTAACAAAAAACATCATTTAATAACTTAATATTTACTGAGGACAAACCAGGTGACAGGCACCAAACTGCACTCGTAAACAGCATTTTATTTGTCCTTGTTGCTCTCTCACTTAGCAGAGATTACTCAGGGAGCAACGAGACTCCAATTTCCTCCTTCCCTTTCCCCCTACACTTTCTCCTAAGCATCGCTCCTATGCAGTGTATTCCAGAGGGAAAAAGAGGCACAAAGGCCAAGAAGCAAGGAGTCTTGATAACAGCATGACCTAGATAAAAGCATTTCAGGGCTACAAAGAGTAAGTCTGTGCCCTAGAGCAGTAGTTTTACATCTTTAACAGGCATGAGAATCAGTAGAGGAGCTTATAAAAAATGCAGAGTTAGAAATCATTACATAGATTTGAGGGAGGGCTAAGACCTTTACGTCTTTCCCAAGGTGATTCTGATATCAGTAACCCAAGAAACCATACTTGTAACATGATCACACTAAAGGATGTTCCTCATTTGGGGAAATAAATGGGGTGGGAGAGTCTTTCCCATTCATTCTCCCATCCATCCTACAAATATTTATTGAGCCTCTGCTATTGAATACCAGAGATATAACGGTAAAGGAAAAACTGTGAACCTGACAACAAACACACGGTATGCTTTCAGCGCTAGTTAGAATTCATGGCTTCTCCGGTGGGCTGCTGTTGTCTTTCTAAGCAAAGTGAGCCATAATATGTTTCCGCCTGCCTATAGGATGTGTAAGCAATGCACTTCAATTCTAGCCATCCACATAATTGTCCTATCAATTGTCGTTGACTGTCATCCTCACAATAACAATTTTCCTCCAGGATTTTTTTTACATAATCTTCATTGAAATGTATGTGCAGAAACCAAGCACAGTGTTTGCACACATACTCCAATCCTTTGGCTGGAAGAACCTTTTTGCAAACCACTGATGTCTTTCTCTCTCTCTCTTACACACACACACACACACACACACACACAAACAGAAGCACAGACACACTAACAACCTGCACACTCCCTTTAGTTCTTGAGACTCACTGGGTCCTTCTAGATTAAACATCGCGGAAGGGGTAGGAAAGAGATGGTGAGGACAGGGAGTTAAAATACAATGGTTTAGAAAGTGGGGAGCCAGAGCATTCTATAATTACAAACCACATCATGTAACAATCGCTCACCATGCGTCACCACGCCTCGCTAGATCTGATAACACATAGATATGCCACAGTCAGAACCATAGACGCGAGAGAGCAATCTTTGCTTTTATAAAGAGCTCTTTTATCATATCTGTACTAGGAATTCTGTAACCAGCATCTTCTTCATTGTGCACAAGACACAAAAGACCAGGTGCAGCCTTTTCCCAAATGAGTCAAATTGGAAGATGGAACTGCTATAGACCAAAGAATACAAGGTCTGTGAGATGTGATAAATGCTTATATCTCAAGTTGCAACTAGCTGGGTGCAGGTGGAATCCATGGCATCCAGTGAGAAAAAGAAATCAGATGCAATTCTAAAGGTAGGAGAAGGAACTCCCTCAGTTTTTCCTTTAAAATACCCTTTGTGCTCTACCAGTCATTCCCTAGGATGTAGTAGTGAGAAGCACACCCTTTGGGGCCAGGCAGACCAACATTCCCATCCTTCTTCAAGCATCACACACTAGCTGGAGGACCTTAAGTGGGTCACTAGCCACTCTGAACCTGAATTTCCGTCAGGGATTTCAGACAGGGATAAGAATACCTACTTTAGACAAGATGTTGAAACAACTAAAGGAGATCACGAATGTAAAGTTATCAGCATACTTCTTGGTGCACAGTACCAGGAGATCGTAGAGAGGCCCCATCCATGCACTAGACCCAAACCCTTGTGCTAGAGCTAAAGAAACATAGATGAAAGGAAGAGACCTTCCCCCGACGGGGCTCCTCGTCCAAGGGAAGATGAACGTGCAGGTAAACAATGACAAAGCAAGCTGGTGACCCTCTTAAGTATTAGTATGGAGGTCTGCAGAAACGACGTGGAAAGGGTCCAACCCACTTTGGGCCATTCAGATGTAGAGTCAATGGAGAGGGTGTCCTTGGCAAAGAGGGGGAAATGTTTGAAGGGACAGGAAGATCCAGGAGTTGAGCGTGAGCAGATGACAACTGAACACTGGGTCTTGGGGGTGCTGAGGGGATGAGAAGGAAGCGTTTCTGTGCTGGGGCATAGGAGAGCAAGCATGCTGACGGGAAAAGATGATGAAGTTGGCTTTGCACAGGTAATGCTGGGTGTCTGTGGGTCACCCGTGTGGGGTGTTCTGCAGGCAAGTCTGGAGGTCTAGAGACAGAGCTGGGCTCAAGAGAGAGATCTGGCACCTGAAACCAAGGGGTCTCCCTTAGGTCTTCCAGAAAATCACCATCATTTTTAATTAGGTCTTTTAGGGAATAAAATGCTTGCTTTACTTTTTTTTTATTTCAGAATATTACGGGGGTACAAATGTTCAATACATTTGTACAAATGTATTGTATAATATAGGGGTACAAATACATACAAAGATTATGTATATTGCCTTTGCCCCACCCGAGTCAGAGCTTCAGGTGTGTCCATGCCCTAGGCAGTGCACACCTCACCCATTAGGTGTGAATAATCCCATTCCCTCCTCCCCCTTCCACCTGCCCGACACCCGATGAATGTTATTACTATATGTGCACTTAAGTGTTGATCGATTAAAACCAATTTGATGGTGAGTACATGTGGTGCTTGTTTTTCTATTCTTATGATATTCACTTAGTAGAATGGGCTCCACCTCTACCCGGCATAATACAAGAGGTGCCAGATCACCATTGTTTTTTGTGGCTAAGTAGTACTCCATGGTATACATATACCACATTTTATTAATTCACTTGTGTACTGATAGGCACTTGGATTGTTTCCACATCTTTGCAACTGTGAATTGTGCTGCTATAAACATTAGAGGGCAGATGTCTTTTTCATAGAATATCTTTTTTTATATGTATGTTTTTGTCCTATTTATATTTGAAGTCAAAACTTCAAAAATCTTTCTTTAGATCTCTCTTTCTCTGTCTCTCTCTGTCTCTCTCTGTCTCTCTCTCTCTCTCTCTCTCTCAATATATAGCCCTTTTAAAGTAAGTCTGGGATATCTTAATTAGCTTGATTTAGCATTTCCATAAGGCATGCATATACCAAAACATGATGTGTGCCATAAATATATACAGTTTCTATTCTTTATTTAAAAAACAAACTTTAAAAAGCTAGTCTGTATGTTTATATAGGCGTGTTCCTATACACATATATATTTTCATTTGAAAGCTATTGAAACCCTAAAATGGTAAGTAGAATTATCCTCAAAGTATTTTTTCAGGTAGTTAATAAGAAAGTAGTTCAGCTTGGAGAAATCCAATCTATCACTTAAGTCCAAACTCCAATGCCCCAAAACCTCACAAATACCTTCCCTAAGTGAACAAGCCAAGTTCCTCCCTCTCCTCTGTGTCCTGTGGACGTAGCCGGTAGAACATATATCAGGTTGTAACCAGGGTTGGCTCAATTACGAGCTACCAAGGACAGGGATGGTTTCCTACTCATCCTCGCAGCAGCCCTGGGGCCTCACAGACTGCTGGCCATGGGGCTGGCCCTCAGGGGACACTGGTTTTGCTGGCCTCAGCTGCTAATTGGCTTGTATCCAGGGTATTGTTTTGAGCATCTCTGGGAAGCCTTGGACCCACCAAATTCCAAGGCAGAACAAAATCACTGAAAAAAAAAAAGGAGAGATAAAAGGCATGAAAGTCCTGATTTGCAAGAGAAAGCCTGCTCAGTTCTGAATTCCGTGTCTACAGTGCACGGCACCGGCACAATCCATGCCGGCCACACACAAAGGCTCAGCAAAAGGCGAGTACCCCTCTGAGGACTTGTCATGTTTTCGAAGACACCCTCATTACACGCTGTTGCTTCCAGTGACGCCACTGGGTGACCTCGCAGATGAAAAGAAACCATCTCTGAGGCCCAGAATAACAGCTCCCTCCTCAGCAGTCCTTGCCCTCTGCTGACCCGCCACACGGCGTGCAGTGCTGGGGGGCAGCTTTAAGGATAACATGACTGGTATTTACTTGCTCCACTGGCTTCCTCTTTCTTCGAGACGGAAGCACAGGGAGTTATTTCTGAAGCACTAGATCCCCTGAGTGTCGAGAGAGTACAACAACTACAGGAAGCATTTGTGCATTCTAAGCTCAACTCAGCAGCAATTCCCCAAGCTGCCTTTTATGGGAAATTGCTGTATTTCAACAGGAATTTGAAGAAGGACCCACAAAATATTAAAAGGCATTTTCTGTATCTGGAAATGGAGTATATCAAGAGCAGCCTTCTCTTATTGAATGCTCTCCCCTGCACTGCAGTGGGCCTCCTTGTAAACCACTTCTCTGGCAGATGAGCCAGATCCGAAGGCAGCAAGAAAATTCACAGGTGTGAGCTAAGCCTGACTCAGGACTGGTTAAATCCAACCAAACAGAATGATTTAACAACTTCCAAAGTGATCCTCAGACTGTGTAACAGTAAAAGGTTGAAAATCCCAAAACTCCATAAGGCAATTCTCTACTTCCTATTAATAAGAAAAACATGATTTTTGTTTTGCCTTTGCATTTATAAGAGAAAAGAAAAATCAGGAGTTGAAGGATGGATAAAAGAAGATAAAGATACAAAAAAAATTACAGGCAAAAAAAAAAAAAAAATATATAGCAAGTTCAAAGTCCCAGGTGCATAAAGGAACCCAGCACATACTGCATATAAGTGGAGCCGTGAACCACTTATATGGTGAGTGACAGCGGGGATCAGAGAAAAGAGGCAAAAACTGGGGACAGCTAACTAGAAGCTAGCACTTTCTTCACACAAACGTATCAGAAGCACATAGGATCCCAGCCTACTCCATCTCCTCTATATATACACTGGAATCTAAGCTCCTTGAATATAGAAATTATTCTTTTCCTTGTTCACTGATAGATTCCAAGCATCAAGAATACTGTCTAGTATACAGTAGACACTGAATAAATATCTGTTGAATGAACAAATGAATAAACAAAACACAAAGTCAGTGCTTTGGTGGATCACCTGAAGGAAAAATAGAATAGGTGATCAGTAAACAATGGCTATTGTTATTATAATTAATATCCATGTCTAGGGGGTAAATATGAATACTTAGCAAAAATCATTAGTTAATTGTACTGGGTATCCCAATTTGAAGGATTTGATATTTTTAAATTAAGTACAATGACATGCAATAAAATAAACGGATCTTGTATCATAGTTTGACGGATTTTGACAAGTGTTTGAGATAGGAAACGTTACCATCACTCTAGAAAACTCCCTGTGACGATGGTACTCTCCGACAGAAGCAACCACCATTCTGATGTCTAGCCCCAAAGGCAAGCTTTGCCTCTTTCTGAACTTCACATAAAGGGAATTGCACAGTATAATCTTCTGTGTCTGTCTTCCTTTGTTCTGCGTTTTTGAAATTCAGCCATGTTGCTGTGCACATTAGTAGTTTGTTCCTTTTTATTAATGAATAGCATTGCATTTTATGAATATACCATAATTTATGTATCTGTTTCACTGTTGATGGATATTTGAGTTGTTTCTGATGTTTTGCTATTATGAATAAAGTGGCAACAAACATTCTCTTATACAAGTATTACTTTTGTGATATATGTTTACATTTCTTTGGGATAAATAGCTAGGAGTGAAATTGCTAGATCATAAGGTTTGTGTTTGATTAACCTTATAAAAAACTGCCAAATGGTTTTTCACATTGGTTGTAATTTTACGTTCCCACCAGCAGTGCATAAGAGATTCAGTTTCCCCACATTCTCACCAACACTTGGTATTGCCAATTTCTTTTATTCTTATGGATTTAATTTGCATGTCCCTGATGGCCAATGATGTTAAGCATGTTTTCATGTATGTATTAGCCATTTGAGTAATATTTTTCATGAGGTGTTTATCTGAGTCAATTTGCTACTTTTAGTTGTTTCTCTTTTTATTACTGATTTGTAGGAGTTTTTTTTACATATTCTGGATATGAGTTCTTTGTAATACATATGTATTGCTAATATTTTCTCCCAATGTGTAACTTGTCTTTTTCATTTTCTAACAATGCCTTTATAGGAGCAACAGTTTTTAATTTTGATGGAGTACAGTTTATAAAGTTTATTATTTTTACTGTTGGCTTAATGTTTTTTGCATTCTGTTTAAGAAATCTGGGGCTCTCGCAGATCACAAAAACATTCTCCTACATTTTCTTCTAGAAATTTATAGTTTTAGCTTTTACATTTAAGCCTGAAATTTATTTCAAGTAATTTTTTGTGTATGGTGTGAACAGTGGGTCAGGGTTTATTTTTTTCCCCCTTTGGACATCCAGTTGATCTAATACTATTTGTTGAAAAGACTTTGCTTTTCCATGTTGTTGTAATCATTCACAAAAATCGCTTGCATTACATTTGTGAATCTGTTTTCATTATATCATGATTAAATAAGATATTAGTTATAGGGTTTTCATAGACATCCTTTGTCAGATTGAGGAATCTACTTTCTTTATCATGAATAGATATTGAATTTTGTCAAATGCTTTTTCTGCATCTATTGAGATGACCATATATTATAATAATTTTCTCCTTTATTCTGGTAATATGATAAATTACATTGATTTAGTTTTTGAATGTTAAACCAATCTTGCCTTTCTAAGATAAACTTCACTTATCCATGAGGCATTATCCTTTTTAAGATGGCCTAGGTAAAGAATTTATGAAGAAGACCCCCAAAGCAATCACAGCAGCTACAAAAATAAATAAATGGAACCTGATCAAATTAAAAAGCTTTTTTACAGCCAAGGAAACTATCATTAGAGCAAAGAAGACCTTGAAGTGTAAGTTCTTTGGTGGGGAGGGACCATGACAAGCTGTGGTTACCAGAGAAAACAGGCAAAAATGGAATTCTGGCAAGGCTTCATTACATGGGAAAGAAAGGTTTGGGCTGTGGTTGATTTATTAGAATTATCATGAGAATTAAGGAAATCAAAGGGAGGAAATGATACAATACTTAATTCCACCAGGGCGTGATTTTAGTAATGAAGCAGTAAGCATCACAACCCTGCGGAATAGTGAGATGCTCACTATCAAAAACAGAAAAGTCCTTATTTGTACCATTTGCTGGTTGTTCATGGTGTATATACTCCCACCAACGTCCATTTCAAGACACCAACATGACAACACTGCTATGGTGTACCAGGAAGACAGGCGCAGTGGCTTTCAGAAACCAGCAAGCAAGTGAACAGCAACACTTTTTAGCCGAGCTAATCTATTATATTAATACAGGGAGATAAAACACAGGAGCATGGTGTGTGTGTGTGTGTGTGTGTGTGTGTGTATACATATGTGTGTGTGTATATATGTGTATGTGTGTGTATGTGTGTGTGTATATGTGTATGCATATGCACAACATAAAACAACCCTTCATAAGGGAAATAGCCATTGGTGTGATTCAAAACAAAACAAAAAGAAAGATAGTGCTATATATTAATGCAACTGCTCCCTAAAGAAGTTATAGTGCTCCCAAGAAAAGGTTTCGCACCTGTACTTCAAATTCAGATGGCATTAGGTGTGCAGGTTGGGATATGGACTTGTGAGTGCTGAGTTACTCTGTACAAAAATGGGAGAGGATTTTATTTTGTTGGGAGAGAGGGAGGGAGGAAGGAAGGAGAGGGACACAGGCAGTTGGCACTGCATGGGTGTAAGCGGGGAGCTGAGAGCCCTCAGGGCCAAGCAGTACAAATGGGACTTTAAAAGGAAACCACCACTGAGAGAGGGTTTTAAATTTTCAACTGTGGAATATGCTTGCACCTCTCTCCCTCTTTCTCACCCTGATAAAGACCACTTTGTTCACTGACTGCTTCTTTGTGGACACGGATTCTTTTTAGAGAACTGGGGGCATGAACTGGGTGGTTGAATTCTGTGTCTAGATTGATGTCAAGGCCAGAAAAAGATTGTATGAGGAGGCTTCTGTGGAGGAGAGAGGTCGTCCTGAGAGTCTAACTTCCTGGGAAATAGCAAAAATTTCTGGGAGATGTTAGCAGAAATGGTGGAGTAGGTAACACCAAGAGCCTATCAGTCCACAGAAACATTGAAAAATCAAGGAAAAAATGGAAAAAATCAACTTTGTCAGAACTCTGGGAAATAGTCAAAGGAGGTTTATGTCAACCAAGTGAAGGAACCAAGACAAAGGCAACTTAACAGTGGCAGGACAGTTGTGCGGCGTGCTCACTTGCCAGGGCCCACCGGTTCCTGCTTGGAGGTGGTCTTCAAGAAGGCGGACACCTTCCTGGGGTGGGAGCCTGATCTCTGGTTCCAGAGGGGGCAGAGCAGACCGTATTCTCAAAGGATTGCATGTGCCTGTTCTCACTGGTCTGGGGGTTACCTGAAGGACAGACAGGCAGGCAGTTTTGTTTCGCCTTTGTCTCTCCTAATTCGAAACTCAGAGCAGAAAAGCAGTGATGGTGCAGTCAGGCATGCGGGGGGTGGGGGGGGGGGGTGCGAACTTTGCCGCGTCCTGTCACCAGCAGTGCCCCTGATTACAGCTGGTACCGCCTGTCTCCTGCAGCCACCTGGGGACCTCCCACGGAAAGCAGCCTTGTGCAGACTTTCTGTCAAGATCGCTGCAGACAGGGGTGCCCCAGAACAGCCAGGGGAGTTGAACATTCTGAGTTGCGGGAGCTGACGGAGGAAGGTGCTCCCTCTGTCTCCCCTTGGCGTACCGCGGGTTTCCTGCCAGGGCCCTCTCTAACCTTGGCCTTGTCATCTCTTGGCCTCCACCCTCTCCCAGGGCCCAGCCATCTCATCACTGCCCTTTCTTCCCCTCTCACCACAGGGTTTCTTTCTGCCACTCGACCCTAACTCTTAATGGTCTGATTCTCACCTTGATGATGGGATGTTTCCTTTCTAGCCCCAAAGCACACTCAGACTCCGGATCCTATGACCCAACCAAACCTCAATTTGTCATTGACTCCACGCTCTGTCAGGAGATCACTCTCCCACCTACCTCGACTCACCCTATGGGTCCCTTTGATTCACTGGGCTGTCATGGGCACCACCGCCACCTCGGGCAGACTTCGCTTTAACCCTGACTCAGGACCCAGTCTCAATGGCACCACACGCTGTCCCGGAGCTCCTCTCCAGATGGCCTCTGTGGGTCGGTCCCTTCCACCCCTGCACTCTCCAGAGCCCCTCTCTGGGAGGCCCCGCAATCAGGCGTGTGGAAGCTTCCAGACCCTCCTCTGTGATGTCCGGGAGCACCTGGAGAGGAAAGTCTTGCAGAGGGGACATTTCTGGACTTACGAGGAGAACACATACAGTGGGGACATTTCCAAAACTCCTGAGGTCCGGCTACCAGGTGACGAACACCTGGGAGCCCCTTGTTGGCAAGCAGGACACACCGTCACCCAAACCTTCAGGAGCAGCAGCACAGGGTTGGCAGCCTCGTGTCCCACCGCCTCGGGCTCTGCGGGCGGCAGGGCGGAGCAGCTCCTCGGGTGCCCTGGTCTACGCAGCGAGACCGGGCGGCGACCGCCCTTGTCTCTGGTGGCTCTTCCCTGCCAGGGTCCCCTCTGTCTTACTCTGGTGGGACAGCTCATGCCCCTCAGTACTAAAGCAGGCCAAGGGATCCCCATCTGCCTGTTTTTATGAGAAATAGGTGATGTATTTTGTCAAATGCTTTTTTTACATATATTGAAGTGATTACGTAATTCTCCTTCCTTAAGCTGTTACTATGGTGAATTATATTAATTTCCTTTCATATGTTAAATCATCCTTGCATTCTCAGGACAAAACCAATTTGATCATAGGGTATTATATTTTTAGTACACTATTGTAAGATGTGCTTTGCTAATATTATGTAAATTTTTTAAATTTCTAGTAAGAAATTAAAGTCTTATTCTATGAAAAATGCCTTCAATTGAGAATTATCATTGCAAAAAAAAAATTTGTATTTATTAACAGTAACAGTATTTAAAATGGGTACAATGGCAGACATGAGGTAGTTATTGTCATTTTGATATTATGATTGCTATTCACTTAATGGCAGCCAGGCATGTTTAACAACATATTAAAAGTTAAATGCGCTCACTTTAAGTGCTTACTTAGCAACAACATAGTTGTAAATATAAACACAAATTAGACCCCTGAGGTTGAGAGGCAGTATCCAGTTATAAGATGGCTATTCAGATAATTATTTAATAAAAAGGTGAATATATTGCTTATAAATTCTCATTTGAATAAAAATACAGCATTTTAAATGTCTGAGAAAGAACTCTTGGACCTCTGAGAACATGTCTGTGGTTGCATCCCCCATGGATCTACGGAACCCAGTATGAGAAATACCTTCTTAAAGAAATTTAGTAACTTCAAGGAAAGTGCTTAACAGATACCCATTTAAGTGATGGAAAAATAGTATATCATGTAAGAACATTTTGTTGGTTGGTTAAATTATCGAATTATTCTTATGACATGATTAATTTTTTTTTTAAAATGACCTTTCTTCTCTGAAACCTAAATACCAATCAGATAAATTTATGACCATTTATTCCTACTCTGTCTTCGATAGATATAGGAAACAGTGTTATTCTCTTTAATATGATAACAGAAGTCAGGCTCTACATTTAAAAAGAGAGGACAGCCAGACGTGGCGGCACACACTTCTGACCCAGAGGCTTCAAATTGAGGTTCCCACTATCCCCATTTTGGGTTTGATTAATTTCTTCCAGTAGCTCACTGAACTCAAGGAAACACCTACTTAAGTTTACCAGTTTGTTATAAAGGATATTACAAAGGATATAGATGTTATCCTAAGTGAAGTATCTAAAGAATAGAAAAACAAACACCACGTGAACTTACTATTAAATTAGAACTGACCAATGAGCACACATGCAGGGAAGTATAATTTAATGGAAATCAAGCAGCGGGGAGGGCAGAGGAAGGAATGGGTGAAAACCTACCTAACAGGTACAATGAACACATATCTGGGAGATGAGCACACTCATAACCCTGACTCAAGCATTACAAAAGTGATCCATGTTACCAAAAACATTTGTATCCCCATAATTCTTTTAAACTTCTAAAAAAAGGATACAGATGAAGAGATGCATAGGGTGAGGTATGGGGGAAGGGGCGTGGAGCTTCCATGCCCTCTCTGGGCTGCCACCCTCCAGGAACCTCTACGTATTCAGCTATCCAGAAGCTCTTCAAACCGTGTTCTTTTTGGTTTTCCTGGAAGTTTCATTACACAGGCATGATTCATTAAACCACTGGCAATTGGTGATCACTTAACCTTCAGTTCCTCTCCCCTCCCTGGAGGTGGGAAGTGGGGCTGAAAGTCCTAACCCTCTCATCCTGCCTTGGCCTTTCCAGAGGCTACCAAGGGGCTGCCAGACACCAGTCAACTCATTAGCATACTAGAAGCAACACTTTGGTGAGTCTAAGGATTTTAGAAGTTGTATGCCAGGAAATGGGGACAAAAAACAAATATATATTTCACAAATATTACACCGGGCTACCCAATTTGGTGTCGACAGTTATTTTTTGTCTTCTAATTTCCATTGTTGCTATTGAGATGTTAACTGTCATGTACGTATTTTCTCTCTGGCTGGTTTTAACATCTTCTCTTTGTCTTCGATATTTTATAGTTTCTCTACAATGGATATGGGTCTAGATTTCTTTTTTCTTGTATCTATGAATGCATGTCTTTAGCCATTTCTGGAAAATATTCTTCAAATATTGCATTTCCTCTTTTTTCTCTTTCTATAATTCTGATTAGATGTATGGTGGACCTGGTGGTTCTATCCTTCATACCTGTTAGCTTTTTTTCATATTCTCTATCTCCTTGTCCCTCTTTACTGTATCCTGTGTGATTTCTTCTGATCTAACTTCCAGTTCACTAATTTTTTCTTCAATGTGCTAATCTGTTGTTCACATATGTCTTTGAGAATTTTTTTTTAACAAATAATACATTTTTATTTCAATACATAGTACATCGTTCCTTTTAATATCTGCTTGACTATGTTTATAGTCTCTTATTGTTTGTTTAAATTTGTGATTACCTCTTTAATTTATTAACATTTAATCCAAGCTATTTTGATACTCTGTACTGCAATATTTAAAACCAATAGTACTTAGGGGGTTTTTTCTGCAAATTTTTACTCTTGGTGGCTTATTTTGGTATATTTGATGACCTTTGGGTGTGAGTTTATATGCACTTGGTTGACATTACTCTGTGGGGTTTTTTGTTTCTTCTGGGAAACAGAGGAGACTTCCTACTGTGGACTACTTCCCCCTTTCAGAGTTTCTGGTTGTATACAAACAACTATGGGTCAGATTTATTACTTTGCCATTAGCCTGAGGCTTAATTCACATGACCTAATTCTGATATTAGTATTTGCCCTTAGAAAAATCTACTTTTTATTTGTTTGCCCTTCACTGCTCTGGTTTCAGTGTACAGATTTTTTTCTCTGCTTATTTATAGGTGCTTAGAGATTTCTTTTATGTCTTGGAAGCCCAGTATTAAATCCAATAGTATACTTAATGCAGAATTCAGTTGACTTCTAGCAGAATGGCCCTTAAGGGTACTTGCTTCACTATATTTGAATTTGAAGCCTGGAAACCCTCTACCTCTTCAGCCTGTGAAATCATCATCAATGCACTTCTTGGGCCACACCTGTAGACACTCTGACTGCAGAACTCCTGGAGCATCTTCTTTCATTGTTCTGACCCCCAAAATTCCACACCTTCTTAGTTCTCTTTCATTTTCTAGTCTTACAGCATGTCCATAATTAAGGTCCCTATGTAAAGAGTTCAGTCTGTTCCATCCAGAATCCTCTGGAAATAAAACAGATCCCTAGTGGAATGGCTTGAGCCTTCAGTGCCACAAGTCTTTAATTTCTACCTACAATGCTCTCTTCTTAGCAGTGTTAGGCAGTCTAGTAGGAAATAATACAGATTATGTTCAGTCACAGTCTGACTCTACACCCAAAATCATTATTCCCTTTTCAAAATTGTATCTTATTTCTGAGTCAGCCTTAGTGGACCTAACTTCTTCTACACTTTTAGAGATTTTCTTCCATTGTTAATCTCTGAAATCTGAGTTCCATCATGACCTTTCTAATCCACTAGTTTGTATAAATACCAATTGTGATAGTGTCCAAGTTCCCTTTCTTTAGAGTAATGACTCCTGATAGAATCAGCGAGCATGGCTTTTTCATTGACAGTTAACAATATTACTTGTCCAGTCGCATGGAGGTCTTTAGGAGGGTGACAGTTGTTCCAGTATTACATTTACTCCCAAGACAGACACTGAAACTTGGCAACACAAATGCCATATTATCTGAGTATTTTTAAGCCAAATTGATTCTTGGGGATGTAGCATCCTAAGTGTAAAAAGAGATAGTACAGGTCCCGATTATGTAACAGCATATTCATTTATCCCTCTTAAGATATTTTTAGAAGAAACAGTAAACTAAGGTTTAGATAAAAAATGGAATACTTGAGAATTCATGAAATTGTATGTAGATAAATTTTCTAAAATGAACGATTAATCCTTTAAAATTTTAGTTAACAATTGTTCTGTTGTATTTTTATAGTGAACAGAAATCTAACAGGTCAATGCTCCTCTTTTCTCTTTAACAGTAAAATTCTGTATATAAAAATTTAATTTATTATATTTTAACAATTCAAAAGAATTATTCAAATCTTTTTACACATTTCTTGTATTTTTAAAACTGGTGTTTCTGTTTAAAAAAAGCATTATACATTAACTTGAGACTTTTACTGTAACTTCTTACTGGTTAAAAGCTTTTTAGAAAGCTTTCTCCAGTAAGAAAGGGATGTACAAACTTGGTAACTTTATAAGCAGGAATTAAAAGGCTCCATTGTGATGATATTTCAATCTAAATATCTCTTTTGTCAGCTATGAAAACACAAAAATGCAAGTGAAATCCCATAAAGACCTATGATAAATTTTTTTGCCTACAAATTAAATTGACTTAGTGATATTCTCTTAGAAGGGTATTTTCTTTTTTCCTTTTCCTTGATACACTAAAATTTTTTATGCTAAAATTTTAAAATGCAAAATGAATTTTCAAATGTCTTATTTTTCCATCAGCTAATAAGTAGGTAGAATGTAAGACAATTGCAGAGTGCAGCTTTTTAGAAGGGTCCTGAGTTCATGTAATTTTTATTCTTTCAACAAAAAAAATTTATAAATATGAAACCAAAAGCAATTTAAGTTTGATATATTTGAAAAATTTTTATATAAGTAAATTCACAAAGCATATATGATCCTATGACAGATCATGTCCCTTATCTTATAAATTATGACTACCTTCTACAACAGGGCCAATTAGGGTCTCTTGTCATCACTCAGCAAATAGTTATGCATCCATGTTTCCAGTTGAATCCTTCTGCTGTATTCATGTAAAGCCTGACTTTTAATAAAAATCCTAGAAGTTTTCCAAATTGAGCTTGGAAACCACGCTTGGGAATAAATAGTCAAGAATTATGCTAGGCACAGGAGGAACTTTTAAAAATATCTCTTCTTCATATATGAAAACACATATGCATGTGCAAACACACACAAACATGCACTGAAATAATGAATTATTTATTTTAATTATCTTTTCTCAAACCAACTGTACCAGATATGGGCAATCTCATATAGGCAGAAAACTCAAAGGCACCATTCCTTATTCCCCATAGAAACTTTGACAACGGGATAACCCATAACACCAAATCATTGTCCTCCAAAGTATGTTCCGTGTAAGTGATCAAATGATTTAAGAAATACTGGATGAGCGTTGTTAAATATCTTGTTGTAGGACTTCTCAGTGCCTTTTAATAGGCTAGTAAGTATTGTGGTTCTGTAAAAGTGCTTTGAAGATACAATGTTTCCCAGTTTTGTTTTACTTTAACCCCAAAGCATCTTAAGAGTCTGAGAAAACCCACTTTGGGAAAGGCTGAACTGAATTGACTTTATAAGATTATTAAAACAATTAGATGAGTTAATGCATATAAGTGCTGATCACTGTACCTGGTACAATAAATGGCTTTATAATCAGTACTTTAGATAACATTATAAAAAGCAGTTAGCTATGACTTAATAAGATGTCCCACTCATCTTAACAAAGGAAATGAACTTCCTTGAAGTCCATTGGTCAGACCATCTCTCCTATTAATGATGCACAATGCCATAAGCACAATGGCAAAGTTTTATGTCGAGAGCCCCTACTTTTCCATGCAGCTACATGCACTAACTTTCCTCTTAGTAGCTATGATAATAACATTGTCTATGCTTATTTTCTTTATATAAAATAGAGAAAATATAAAAAGAAAGTTGAAATCTTATATCTCCCTATTGCCTCTCTTGGATTTCACTTTTTAGATGTTGAAACAATTGTTAAAATTTCTTGTGGATCTTTTTACAGATATTTCTATGTATATAAAATACATTTTAAAATGCAAATGGACTAGAACATAAATATTGTGTAGCTTGCTTTTATTAATATCACTGTGTATCAGACAGGCAGATATATCTTCTTTCTCCAGTTGTATAGTATTCTATTGTATAGATAGAGCATAATGTATTTAATCAATTTCCTTTTGATGAATTGTACAAGTCACAAGAATGCCTAAATAAGCATCTAAGTGTAAGTTAACAGGAACGGGCTTCCCAGCCAAAATAGAAAAAAACAGGCCTGGCCTAAAGGCGTTTAAATCCAAACAAAAACCAAAAATAAATAAAAATCTGTTCTGAGCAAATAAAATTATTCTAGTGACAAGTTTGGAATAAAATTTTCCAGCCATCGAATCAAGCTTTTAAACAAAGACATAGTGATCCTGAATTAGCAGTGAAGAGCAGGACACTTGAAGACCTCTCTTGCTTTCTCAGGTGGCCAAGCGGCTCAGGAGATGAGCTTTGGGTGGACTGGTCAGGCAGAACCAGTAGTGGAATACACAGGGGCAGCGTGGTATAGGGAGAGAGTGCAGACTCGGGAGTCAGACTGATCTTGTTTTGAATCCCACTTGAGTAACCACAGGCAGTTTACTTAACCCTGTTGAACCTCAGTTTCTTCTTCTGTAAAATAGGAATAATTATCCACTTCATAATATTGTTGAGAAGTTTAATAATTTAAATGTATTAAGCACTTGCTACAGATCAAGAAATTTCTTAAGCATATTTCTCTTGCCATAGTTTCTAATCTAATTCTCAAAACAAATCTCTCCTTCTACAGAAAAGTTAAACTGAGGCTCAGAGAGGTTAAGTAATGTGTCCAGGGTCACGTATTTAATAAGAAAAGTACTGGGTTTAGAACAAAAGTCATCTGTTTTTTTTAAAAAAATGTAAGAATGAGACTGAATGAGAATGAATTCACAATACCACAGAATTCACCATTTTAAAGTATACAATTCAGTTGTTTTTAGTATATTCATAAGGTTGTGCAACCATCACTATCATCTAATTTTAGAGTATTTTTATCCCACCCAAAAAGAAACCCTGTGCTGTTAGTAGTCACTCCCAATTCATCCTTCCTTCCAGCCCCTAGCAACCAGTAATCTACTTTCTGTCTCTAGAAGCTCCTTATTCTGGATGTTTTATATAACAAAATCATACAATATGTGACCTTTTGTGTCTGGCTTCTTTCATTTAGCATAATTTTTAAACATTTATCCGTGTTGTAGAATGTATCGGTACTAGCCTAAATAATATTCCATTTTATGAATAAACCACATTTTGTTTATCCATTCATCTGCCTGTTCGTGGACATCCGCGTAGGTTCCACCTTTTGGCTGTTATAAACAATACGGCTATGAAGATGCATGCACAAGTTTTGTATGAGCACATGTTTTCAATCCTCTTGGACATATTTCCTGGAGTAACATCACTGGGTCACATGGAAACTCTATGCTTAATTATTTGAGGAACTGCCAAACTATTTCCCACAGTAACTGCAGCATTGACGTTTGTACCAGCGATGTAAGAAGGTTCCAATTGCTCCACATCCTCAGCAACACTTGTCATTTTCTGTTCTTTTTTAAAAATTATTATTAAAGCAAATCCTAGCGGGTGTGAGGTGGTGTCTCACTGTGGCTTTGATATGCATTTCCCTAAGAACTCAGGATGTTGAGCACCTTTTCATGAGCTTATCAGCCATTTGCATATCTTCTTTAGAGAAACATCTATTCAAATCCTTTGACCCCTTTTTAATTGGGATCCTGTCTTCTCATTGTCGAGTCGCAAGAATTCTTTAATTGTTCTGACTGCTTATCGGATATGTGATTTACAAGTATTTTCTCCCCTTCTGTGGGTTGTCTTTTTCACTTTCTTGATAGTGTGTTAAAGCAAAGAAGACTTTAATTTTGTTGAAGTCCAGTTGATCTATTTTTTCTTCGGTCGCTTGTGCTTTTCAGAGTCATCTGATTCTATAGTTCTTCCTCTTACACTACCCAGTTGCTTCTAAACGAGATCAGTTATGCAAAGTCCCTGCCACAGCATCTGACACATCATAGAATTTCAATAAATTTTAGCTCCTTCTTTCTGTACTCGGGAAGCCAGGGAGAGAAGGAGTTTGGATGAGACTAATGACTAGATTCAAATAAATTAAGAGAAACGTCCAAAACCTAAAGTAAGTGAGGCGAGAGGGAATAGCACAGAAGAAGCAAATGAATGTGGCAGCTGATTAGACACAGGGTAAAGGGACATTCACAGTTGGTGCCAAGTTTTCTAGATCAGACACCTAGCAGAATGGAGTTCAGAGCAAGGGAACTCAACTTGTGATACAGATTGGGACATTCAGGCGGAGATACGTGAAAGTCAGTTAGAAACAGAAAGCCAGTGCAAAAGGACTAAAGAGACTTATTTATGAATTTGAATTTGAACATGCATTTCAAAGGTTAAAGCAATGTGATATTTTAAAATCGCGAATAAAGCTGCATAATTCCCTTGCTTCAAAACCATTCCTGTTTTCCCCACTGCACTTAGAACAAAACCAGGCATGTAACCTCAGTCCTGCCAATCAGATATATCCATGGAAAATTTGGGAGTGAACAGGCATCCAGTGGGAAGATCTGGCATCCGTGGGGGCAGGTGTGTCGGCAGGATTTCCTGGGGTGCTGCGGGGGCTCTGGCATCCAGGCTGGCTCTCGCACACAGGTCTCCACGGAGGCGGAGGCAGCAGTGATGTTTCACCAGAGAAGCGAAGGTGTGCTTGGGCGGTTTTTCTGGCTGCAATGTTTCTGGCTGTGTTGCTCCTGGCAGTCTCCCATGGATTCCATAAGCTACCTAATATCCCTTTCTGGGAATATTTATTATCCCTTTCTGCTTAAATAGTGAAGATAGATTCTGTGATTTGCAAGTAACTACTGAAACCTCTTACATATTGTGATGCAATATTTTCAGTTCATGTACCTTTCTCCGTCATTAGACTTGAAAGCAGTGGTTCTCAGCCAGGGATGATTTTGTCCCATCCCCGACAGACATTTGGTGATGTCTACAGACATTTGGGGTTGACACAACCTAGCGGGGGAAGCACGGAGAGGTGTGTGCTACTGACACCCACTGGGTAGGGGTCAGGGATGCTGCTAAACATCCCACGAGGTTCAAGACAGCCCTCTGCAACGAAGGATTATCTGACCCAGAGCACCAATAGTGCTGAGATGAAGAAACACTGCCCTAGAGTACCTGAGGACTGAAATCGTCAGATTTCCATCACTGTACGTACAGAAGAGCGTCTGGCACAAGAAGGAATCTGATAAATCACTGGAGAAAGAATAGCAGAGGACCGAAGGTCAAAAGTACTTTGTAGAACATTGTCATTTAGGGAGTTGATGGAAAGCGCATGTACTTTCTCCTCTTCTGATTATTGTGTCATTCACAAGATGCTTTTCCTATTCTGATCCATTAATCGTTAATGACCCTGAGGACTTTTGCCTAGGCCCTTTTATTTTCTTTTATTCTAATACTTTCTTTTTCCCTTTTTTTTTTTTGGTGGAGGAAGTCTTTTCATGCTCAGACTTCCTAAATAATCTCTTCCAATTGCATAGCTCACTTCAAAACATATATTAAAAGGCCACAAAGATTTATTTCCAGCTCAAACATCTCTCCAGGGCTCCAGAATTGCCTGTTCACATGTGGATGTTCACAGGCCCCTTTCCACGCAGAATCCCCCATGCGCCCGACACACAATGAGCAGAGGGCACACAGATCACAGCTCCTTCCCAACTAACCGTAGGACCACACGAGTGACCAAAACCCTAGTTTGCTGCTCAGACCAGATGAATGAATGAATGATCTAATGAGAGACAAAAACTCTGTCTGTTGCCTAGACCAGATATCTGGACTCTTCTCTGGCTCTCAGCCCCATTTTCAATCCTTACCATGTGTTGTAAATTCTACTTCTTAAATAGTCTAAGTAAATAGTCTCCAACTTTACCCCTAGAAACGCATTTCTTACTTTGGACCCTCAATGGCCCTTCTTGTCTCCAGTTTTGCCTCTTCCGGTCCTTTCATACAGTGACCTGCTTGATCTTTCTACAAACACATATCTTGTCATATTCCTATCTTAAAAATCCCAAGATTTAACTGTATGGATAAGATCCAAACTTCGTAGCTCTAAAATGCAAGGGAACTTATGATTTTTGCCTCTGCCTAACTTTAAATCCCCTTCTATAAACCTTTTCCTTCTTCACACTGCGTTTCCTTCAATTCCTCTTTGCATGTGCTGTGCCCAGTGTCTGAAACATCCTTCCCCTCACACACATCTAGCTATCAGAGAAAGGGAGATGTTTCTCCTTACTGTTTGTGACAGTCAGTTTTATACATCAACTTGGCTAAACCATAGAACCCAGTTATTCAATCAAACACTAGCCTGGGTATTGCTGAGGTGTTTTGTAGATGTGATTAACACCTATAATCGGATGACTTTAAGCGAGGGAGATTACTCTGGATAACCTGGGTGGGTTCCATCCAAGAAGCTGGAAGACTTCAGAGCAAAATTGAGATTTCCCTGAAGAAGTAAAAATTCCCCCTGTGGACTGCAGCATCAGCTCCTGCTGGAGTTGTTAGCTTGCTCTTCCTGATGGCCCACCCTACAGATTTTAGACTCACCTACCCAGTCCCCGCAATCACATAAATCTCATGTTATACACACACATATATCCTACTGGTTCTGTTTCTCTGTTGGAACACTGACTAATACACTTCTCATGCCTCCTAATCTGACATTCCGCACAAAGGAGGAAGGATGGTAGTAAATACCTAGGCTCACTCTCACTTGCGCTCGCTCTCTCTCCTAATTTACTCTTTTCCAAGGGAGAAGTAGTGGCCAATTTAAATAGTGAGCCTGGTATACACGGTTCATGTTTTACTAATGGGTGGAGTTACTCTGTTTTGTAATCTGAAACGAGACCAGCTTCCTCTTTCAATCCCTGCCCAGGCATGTACACCTGGGTGGGACTCTGTCGTGGTTTGGATATGGTCTGTTTGGCCCCGCCAAGTGGCGTGTTGAAATTTGATCCCCAATGTTGGAGGTGGGGCCTGGTGGGAGGTGTTTGGGTTATGGAGGCAGATCCCTCATGGATGGCTTGGTGCCATTCTCACGGTGATGTGAGTTCTTGTTCTCATAGTTCCCACCAGAGCTGACTGTTAAAAAGAGCCTGGCGTCTCCCTCCCACTCTTCCTTCCTCTCTCCCCGTGGAGTTTGCACATGCTGGCTGTCCTCACCTTCTGCCACGAATGGAAGCAGTCTGAAGCCCTCACCAAAAGCAGATGTTGGTGCCATGCTTCTTATACAGCCTGCAGAACTATGAGCCACATAAACCTCCTCTCTTTATAAATTCCCCAGCCTCAGGTATTGCTTCATAGCAATGCAAATAGACTAAGGCAGATGCACAACCGGGTGGGACCCATAACCTGTCTCTGACAGGCACGCCTCTAATCCTTGCCTGTGGAGCCATTTGGGTCAGAGGAGCAGCCATTCCTTTGACCACATTTAGTAGCGGCAGGATCACCCTGCCTCCGAAGCAGAAACTAGGCAATCAGCTTTCTTTTTCACTTCTCATGACCTCAGGAGAAGAAAGTACTTCTTTCTAGTTCCATTTGTTATGGAGAGTGAGATGCAGGCCACACTCTTCTCTCTCTTCCAATTCTCTGTCTGGCTAAAGGGCAGATGGTTACGGCAGGTCCCAGGTGGCAAAGCCAAGGCGTATAGACTTAGTGATGAGAGGCCCCAGCAATTGAGAATCATCTTCATCTGCGACAGGCACCCTAAGGTAGGTGGCCACAGGTGGAATTATCACTAAAACGGACTCATTGTTTATTTAGAACCTCGAAATGAATGAGTCGGGTCTGGTCTGGAGCAGAGATAGAGATTTCTCATCTGGCATCAGTAGAGTTTTCTTGGGCCATCTAACTTACCGAGGGGTTCATTATCTCACAGAGCTTTCCACAGACACAAGGCCCTGGAAAGAGCAGGGCTCTTAATAGAGCTAAGGAATATGTGCCTCAAAGGAGTCCAGGGACATTCAAATGTTGGAGAACCTGAATGGAGGAGACTTTTGGAGAGCTGGGCAGGTGAGACACAAGGTTACTTGCTCTGTTTTTGCCTTCGTCCACTGCTATGGTCTAGATGTACCAGGACACCAGGTGGTTAATACAGGGTTTTATGCTGCCTCTTGGGCAACTGAATTTAGTTAAAGCCTCGGGACTTAAGAGAAAAATTGAGAAAAGGAAAAGCTTTGGGAATCATTATTTCTCAGGGACCGCTGAGACACAGGTTTTGGGGGGTTCTGTCAGCCACAATGAGCTAAAGAAATCCTCAGCTCGTGCAAGTCTGGGGGAAGAAGCACGTGGCAAGCAGAGGCCTTCGCTTCCCTTCCGGATTCTGAAAGAGAAAGTTCTCAGCAGCAGCTCAGGCGAGGAAGCTTTGGCCTTATGTAAGGCTCGGGGAGGAGCATATGGCAGTATGTGGAACCTCATGATGGAAAATTTTTCCAATTGAGTTTAAGTGAACATGTTGTATATTCCAGACAGCTGGCAGAGAGTAACTGGCACGCAGGCAAATCCAAAGACAAGATGATTTTTCCCCTTCATACTTTTTTTCTCCGTGCTACTTCCTCCACATAATAACATCACCTCCCTGCTTTGATCCATTGCTGGCTGAAGTGAGAGGGGAACGTAGCTTCTCTTTGTAAAATGCTCTTGCTGTGGGGATCGCAGATAAATGGCGTTTGTACGGGTCTGATGCTCTGATCAATCATTTTATGAGTCAGGGTGACTTTCTGACTCTTTGGGAACCCGGGACACACTAGGAATCTGGGGTTGGATGAATCCATTCTTGGGAGGATGGAGCAGCTGCCCCTCCCTGGAAGGCGCAGCGGCTGGGCGAGGCTCCGACTCTTAGCAGAATGGGAAATGGAGGAGGAAGGTACTTTAGAATTATGTTTCTCCGGTTCACGAGGGAAAGGGGAATTACCATTTTGACTTCACTTTTGAGCTGTCATTTCTTCTAGGACTTTGGTAGTGGGAGAAGTGATCTACTGTTCATATTTGGGAATCAACATTGCATTATTTGGATCCATTCCATAATCTCAGGTAAGCTATTTTGGCTAATGTGCTTGGGTGTAGTTGGAAGTAGGAATTCAGCCTAAAATTCAACTTGGTCCTTTTTCGACCCTTCTACATCCTGCTGGGGTAAAAGCTGGACTGCACAGCTCACCAGTGCCAGGAGGTGACCCTCAGAGTCATATTGGGTGTCCGGCAGAGGCCCAGAAGGAGGAGCAGAGTGGCCTTGATGTGCTGCAGGCCCCTTCTCTTTGGGGACAGCCTCATCCTTGGCCGACCACAGGCTTGACCATTAGTCCAAAGGTTTGAGAGCGAACAGAAAGGTGAGGAGAATTCGGGAACATCTGACTTACGTCTTCCTCTGTTTATGCCCCAGGCTGTCTCACCAGGTGGGGAAGCACTGGCACGAGAGATCCTGTTTCTTCTCCACTCCCGTCTTCATCCCCTGCCCTTCCCAGAGGAAGGGGAAGCCAGCAGCCTAATAAGCGAGAATTTGAGATACTCATTCCACCTCCCTGAGCTAGCAAGTGCAGCTACCAGGCTCGCACTCGCTCTCCCAGCGTCTGGGCCAAGGGAATGGGGTACCGCAGTGGGTGCTGGGAAATGGTGGGAGACATCCCTGCCCTCTGTAAGGAATGTTCTGTCACTGCCATTGTCAGAGCATGATGATAAGAAAAAGCAGAGGACTTTGGGCCGGTACTGTTATTGTCTCTAATTCTCTACGGAAATTGCACCCCTCATTGTGAGCTTCAGGACAAATCGCTCCCACAGTGCTTTCCTGGGTACCCTGGGGAAAAGTCCCCTAGTCTGCCCTCCCTTACAGCAAATCATTGCCCAAATCTACCCCTTCTCTCTGTCTCTTTCTCGACGTTCTAGCCGCTGCCATCATCTGTCCTCTCTTCTGGACTTCCAGGAGGCCTCCTCGCTGGAATTCCTGCTTCCTATCTGTCCACACCATTCCGTCCTCCTCACAGCAAGTGGAGTGAGATTTCTAAACCTAACTCCTGCCCACGCCCACCTTCCCTTCACTCTTAGAACTAAATCTGGCCTCTTTACCCCAGCCCTCGAAGGCCCTGTCATCCTGACCCTTGTCTACATCCCAAACTCTATGTCCTCTCTGTCACCTCCCGGTCACTGGGCTTCAGCCACACTGGTTGCCTTAGTCAGCTCGGGCTTCCATAACAAAATACCACAGACTGGGTAGCTAAAAACACAGATGCTTGTTTTCTCACAGTTCTGGGAGCTGCTAGTTCAAGATCAAGGTATTGACAGGGTTGGTTTTTCCTAAGGCCTCTCTCCTTGGCTTGCAGACAGCTGCGTTCTCACTGTGCCCTTACATGGTCTTTCCTCTATTTGCTCACATCCCTAGGGTGTCTTCCTCTTCCTATAAGGACACCAGTTCTACTTGATTAGGGCTCCACCCTATGACCTCATGTAGCCTTAATTACCACTTTAAAGGCTCTATCTCCAAATATAGTCACATCCAGGGTTAAGGCTTGAACATACGAATTTTGAGGGGACACAATTCAGAACATTACACTGGTCTTCCTGCCCCAGGACCTTTGCCCATGCTACACTCTCTACTTGGAGGACCCAGTCAGGGTCTTAGCATGGCCAGCTCTCTCTTGTCATTCAACATTCATCTCTTTGGAGAAATACTCTGGCCACTGATCTAAATATCCCCCATTCGCTCCCCACCACGTCACCTGTTTTGATTCCACTGCAGCTCTTGTCACCTACTGCTATATGGATCGCATATCTGTGTGTTTGCTTGTAGCCTGCCTCCCCTCGTCAGAATCAGAAATCTGTGAGAGCAGAAGCCTTGTCTGTCACGCCCACTGCTGGTCATTACTGTGTTCCTCACTGTGTTCCCAGAGTCACATAACAGATGCATAACAAACATTTATTAAATAAATAAAAATAGCCTTCAGAGGTAAACTGGTAAATTGATTCACAGTGAGGTAAGTCAGACAGTTTTCCAAACTGAAAAATAAACTATAATTGGTGCCGAAAGAAGATCTTCTTCTGATCAAGCGAGCAGAGTGTGTAGCTCGAGGCCAAGTTGCAGGGCATTAGAAAGTTTAAAAACGCTGGCAAAATTCTTGCCAAAGCGCCTTCCAAAACAAGTGAGATGGTTTACACTCAGGAATGCACGCAAATGCTGGGTTCCCACCTTCTCACTAGTGCCATGTGGGATCAAACTCATAAATATTTATCAATTTTATGGGCAAAATGGTATCTTGTTTTAATTTTCATTTTTTTTAGTGATAAGTAAGATTGTATATCTTTTCATTTGCTTTCTAACCAATTGTATTTTTTCCCTGCCACTCACCTTTTCCTTTACCTAGATTTATATTTCCTTATCCACCTTTTGCTGATTGATTTGTTAGAACATTTTGAACCTAAAATAAAATGCCTTTTTTATGAAACTAAAAATATGTGTCTACATTCTTTAATCTAGGAATTATACTTTTAGGGAGTTAACCCACAGATAGACTTTTCTTAGTGTACAAAAATATATTGGCGTAAGGATGTTCTCTGTAGTTGTGTTGCAATAGCCCCCAAATGAAATCCATCTAAGTGTTCATTAATGGGGGCAGGTTATATTAATATAAATGTCGCCAAAGCCATAAATAGAACACAAAACAGCTTTAAAAAAAAGATAATAGCAAATCTTCATGTCCAAAACACATTAAATTAAAAATGAAATCAGAGAATAATATTTATAATTTGATTTCATTTGGGTTTTTTAAAAGGGATATTTTCTACGCATAGAAAATATCTGAAAAAGAAGCTGTTTACAGTAGTTAATATAGCAATAGAAAAGGAAGCGGGTGAGAGAGAGATTTTACAAAATTCCACTTTAAAAGTAAGTCCTCCTGCCGGGCGTGATAGCTCATGCCTGTAATCCTACCACTCTGGGAGGCCAAGGCAGGAGGATTGCTCAGGGTGAGGAGTTCAAGACCAGCCTGCGCAAGAGCGAGATTCTGTCTCTACTAAAAATAGAAAAAAACAGCAAGCGTGCTGGTGCTCACCTACAGTCCCAGCTACTCGGGAGAATCGCTTGAGCCCAGGAGTTTAAGATTGCAGTGAGCTATAACGATGTCACTGCACTCCAGAACCTGTCTCAAAAAAAAAGAAAAGTAAGTCCTCCTTAAAGACTCAAAGGGGGTTTTGGTTGTTGTTTTACGGTTTGTTTGGGTTTTTTTTAGAGCTCATAGCAAAATTGAGAGGAAGATAGAGATTTGCCATGTGCCCTCTGCCACCACGCAGGCATAGCCTCCTGCGTTACCAACATCCCCCACTGGAGTGATACGTTTGTTACAGTTGATGAACTGACACTGACACGTCATAATCACCGGAGTCCATAGTGTATTTTAGGGTTCAGGGCAAATGCACAATGACACGTATCCACTATTACAGTATCAGAGTGTTTTCATTACCCTAAAAGTCCCCTGTGCTCTACATATTCAGTCCTCCCACACACACACCTCAAACACCTTGGCAACCACTGATCTTTTTACTGTCTCCATAGTTGTGCCTTTTCCAGAATGTCATGTAGTTGGAATCATACAGTATTGCTTCGTTTCTTAGTATAAGCCTCAGAGAAGCAAGTCTCTTTCTCTCAACCCTCCAGCTCTCTGCAGATACTCAAAGTTGCCAACAGCCGTCCAGAGTTTCCTCCATTACCTATTTCCTTGAAAACCCCAAACTTTTCTTTAAATTCTCCTAGAATCAATCTTGACTCATCACTAAGTATTAATTTTTGCATTGCTCCCCTCCCTTGCCACACATCAAGCCTAGCTGTGAGGGAGAGAGCACAGAGCGCATTAAGGCTCATCGCTCTGCATACGATATTACGCCACTAAAGGCACTTTGCAAGAATTCTAACTGCATTCAAGCATTTCCACACAAAGCAATGGCTCACAGTGTGAAAACAGAGTGTGCACAGCCCAGAGACCTTGGAATTCTTGCCATAGTTGAAGAGGTTTCCACTGGCGCTAGCTCTTCTGAAAGTATTTGGCATCGAAGACAACTGCGTCGCCGTAGCCCCCCTCTCTGCGTTCCAGGTACGCATCCCCAGAAAAGTGTGCATTATTGCGTCCTTGCCACACTCTTCACACCCGGGGCCCGTGCTCAAGCCGCCAAACCATGCTGGTTCCTAAGAGCAGCTCTACCAACCAGACGCCTCCTCCTTTGGACCACGTTGGCAGGATGAATGGGGCGCCAGCGCAGAGTGAAGTGGCCTCTCCTGCTAGGAATTGTGCCAATGAACGCACTCGCGGTGCAGTCCCTGGGTCTCGCAACAGTGAAAGGATAAATGGACACACATTCCAGCTGGTTTTTGATTGTTGACGGCAGACCCCTTTTTGCTTTTTCACTTCTGAGGCTTAAAAATGGACAGGAATAGAAAAGTGGACCTGTTGTGACCACCCTGTAACTCTGGGGGCAGGCATGATTGGGGGCGTTGAAATTAGAGCAGCCTTGACTCACCTCCTCAATCCATTTCCAATACCGTTTTCCACTAGACCTTTCTAGTCTACTGACTGGAGAGCCAGCCACACATCGAGCTGAGGAAGATTAACCTTCCCTGGCCCCCATACCTCTCCCAGATTTCCAGGTAGCCAGGTTAAGACTGCCTTCCCTGGTCCCTCATCACCACGGTCAGGAGGAGAGAGAGGGCCTCCGAATGCTCCTGGCGAGACCCCCACAGCTCGCCACCCTGTGACACCCTCAGCCTTCCCCTCAGTGCGAGCACTGAGAACATCTAGGCAAACCTCACTGTGCCTTCGTCTCTGATGTGTGTCGGTCCCCAGGACAAGCCTGCGACTCCCAATCAACTCTCGTCTTCCTGGACTCTTGTTCTCAACTATCTCTATCTGCTCCCTTTTCTCGCCCACTCTACAACTCACCCCCATACCCGAAACCCTTCCACACCACCTTCTGGAATCCAAGCCCAGGCATCAGCGTCCCCCCAGTGCTTCTCAGAACTTTCCTTTCACTTCTCACTCTAAATGGACAGACCCTCGTCTCGAGAGACTGCGAGCTTTTCCCGAGCGGTCTGAAGTGGTTGCTGTGCTGCCTCGCGAGGTTCCTGAGGCGCCAGACCTGGAGGCAGGGGCAGGAGTCCTTGTTTCATGCTGCCACGTGACCATCCTTCTTCCCCACCAGAATGAACAACAGCAGCAGCAAGGTCCTCCTCTTCGAGTAGTCATTAGTCTTCACCAGTCACTGTTCTAACTCATTGCTGTCACCTACAGAACCACAGGTCGCTTCTCTAATTCCCTGAAGACATTAGCTCCCAACTCACTGCCACTTCAACATATTTGGTAATTTCCATATCCATATATATGATCTTCCCAATTTCCTAGACTTTTCAGTTTCTGATTCCCTCTCCTCCAACACACATCCTCCACTCTGCCTCAGCCACTCACTCCAAAGGCCACACCCTAGACTGGTCATTACCAGCAAAGCCATTCGTGACCACAATTTCAAGCGTTCTGTCTTTCCAGCTCACTCTCATTAACACCCCAACTCTAAGAAACTTTAACTCCACTAGGGGGTATTGGGCATTAATTGTATAATATTTTCATGGTCCCTCAGTTTCCATCCCTACCTAGTATAGACTGATTGTCCATCATATCACACCCTTGCATATATTATTAACAATCTTGTTTCATTGTTCTGACCTAGAAAAACCCCAGGCCAGGTTAAGTCAACTTGGTTTACTCTGTGCACCAACAGAGATGGTCATGTCTGGAGAAAGCAAAACAATCTTGCTAAGTGACCTCATTTAAAATCATGACCACTATCCTCAAAGTGCTCCTGAGTTCTGCCCATTAGTCGTACAACATTTCTATAATCCAACCACTCTCCTGTTAACCTAAACTGGTGGTTCTCAGACTTGAGACTAACACAGAAGCATCCAGAGCTGTGGTCCCCAACCCCCGGGCCCTGGCCTGGTACCAGTCTGTAGCCTGTTAGGAGCTGAGCGGTACATCACTGCCTGAGCTTCCACAACCCCTGCCTCCCCATACCAGGTCCGTGGAAAAATTGTCTTCCATGAAACTTAGGATCTGGGCCACACAGCAGGAGGTGAGCTGCAGGTGAGCAAGCAAAGCTTCTTCTGTATTTTTACAGCTGCTACAGATGCTCCCCATTGCTTGCATCACTGCCTGAGCTCTGCCTCTGCCCCAAATTGTCTTCCATGAAACTGGTGCCTGGTGCCAAAAAGATTGGAGATCGCTGATACTGAGGACATGTGAAAGCTCAGATTGCTGGGCCCTGACCCACAAAGTCTCCGAACCCCTTGACTTGGGGTGGAGCCTAAGAAACTGCATTTCTGACAAGTTCCAAGGTAATGCTAATCCTGCTGGTCTGACCCACACTTTGAGAACCACTGCCCTAGATGATTATTTCATGACTTTTTCTTTATCCTCAAACCTCCAACACATATTCTATATCCTTACTTTCAGCAGATGACGTAACTCACACATACACACGCCCACACAGACAGTTAGAAGGGAGCTGCCAAAGCTCCTGACACCAAACATCCTTTCTTACTGGGGGCAGTGTCCATGTGCTCTTCCTTCCCCCTTGTCACCACAGGAGAACCGTTTAGGCTCCTCTCTAAAGCCCACCCTCCACATGTGTACTAGACTCCATCTCCCTTCTCTTGCTCAAACCTGACTCCTGAAATTTCTACCCTTCATCCTTCTCCCTACACCAAGAATTTCTCCGTCTCTATTGGGTCGTCCCATCAGTATCAAGCATCTTGGAGAGAATCCCTGCCACCAACCCACATTTCCCTCTATACCCCCTTTAGAGCAACATTCCATGAAATTTGCTCCAGTCAGTTTTGTTCAAACTCACCAGGCACACTCCTACCTCATGGCCTCTCACTTGCTGTTATCTCTATCCCTGAAGATTCTACAACTTGATCACCTACTGATCCACTGACTCGATTATCCCCTTCAAGGTCTTAATCACACATCATTTTCTCAGTGACACTTTCCCTGACCAACCCATTAAAAATTGCGACATCTGTTCCCAGCAGCCAGCAGTTCCCCCCTCCTCCTGACTAACCACCAGTTCCCACTCCTCTTCTCTCCTATGCTACTCAGGGTCTGAAATACAATTTCAGTCAATTCAGGTAATAAGTGACATTAAGCAAAACGAACATCTTTCAGACCAGTCTACTGATAACTGTCTTGGACCACACCTAAATTGTTTAAGGCCTTCCTAAACAAAATATGTTTCAGATATTTTTTCATCCTCTTTGTTTCCACATTTTGTGATGAGTTTCGAGACCTACCAGACATCTCACAGCTTTGTCCTGGGTGTTATTTAAACGCCATTGGATTTTGGAGACTGGTAGATTTCTCCTAAGGCCACTTCAAATGTAGTTTAATTCTTAATATTCTATGTGGCTATGGTTAATTTAAAACCTGGATCTATGAGACCTACCTCATCTTCCTTTCTGTCCACTCATCCATCTCTATATTAAATCCTGCCTGGATAACTCAGGTAAGGAGGAAAAAAAAAAAAAAAAATACTGGCATGTCCCTGTCCTAAAAGAATCACCATGTCAGTGGTGTAGAGAAATTCCTGTGTCATTCAAGAGGTGCTCAAGTGCTCTTAAGAAATCCAGCCTCGGCTTCAAGCAAGATCCCTGGTACATCATATCACCTGCGAAACAGTGAACCAGAGGGGGATGAATTTAACTGAATCCAGCAGAAAACGTGTGGTGTGTAGTGCCCGGGAAAGAAAATAATCAGTCAAAGTGACAAGACTGATGGATCAACCTTAAGACTGAAGGACACACAATTTCTCTTCTGTACCGTGCCCAGATAAAGGGAAGGTCATATCAAAAACTCTAGTTATTAAGGAAGGGAAGAATGACAATTAAAATATTTGTGAAATTTCTCTCTCACTAAAACACCACCACTTGGGCTTCTGGGGAAAGCTCAGTAATATTGGTCTTAGTGTTTAGTAACATGAAAAATGAAATCTCCGTTTAGAGGATTAAAAGTAGGTGCATTTTACATATCCTGGTTTCTCTACTTGAGGGATCTAAAAAAACAGCAAATAAAGACCCACTGAGGCTTTAAGTGCAGCAAGTGCCTCAGGCAGAAAGATCAGGCTCGGTTAAGTCATTACACAGTCCATGATTGTGCGTCATGTCATTGAAGGTGTCAGGAAGAAAAAGCAATGTGTGTCTTCCTTCGTGCCGGCCAAGGTGACAGAAATCGATGTTTAGAACTGAAATGATGAACCCTTCAGATTAGAATAATTCATATCAGAGCATTTTGACCTTTCAGTTCTCTTGTGTTAAAATAAACAAAATAAAAACACAACATTAAAAAAAAAGAGAAGAAGGAAAAAAAAATTGCCGTAGCAATTTGCTTAAGAAGACAAAATTTCCCCCTCTGGCAAGTTTGGGAATATTCTATAGCAGAAGTCTCCCACTTGTCAGGGGAATGTATTTTTCCAATCCTTTTCTCTCGGGGAGCACACATTTCCCCAGCAGATATGAGAATGATCTGATTCTCCCAAGGTAGCAAACTCTCAACTTAGGCTCTGTTGCAGTCACTTGTAGAAAATTTCCTGTTCCACTATTGCACCAAATGAGCTCTGGGCTAATCAGAGCCTCTTGGGAAAGTATAAAAAACAAAAAGCGCCCATCCCCTAAAGCGAGGCTCTGAGCTGCTTTGAACTGCATTTACAGCCTTAATATAGCCCAAGAGATTTCGCAATCCACATGGGAAGCCAAATTCTTCTTTTAATGGAATATTTACTGGGTTTATCACGGAGAAAGGGAGAACAATTTTTGATGAGCATATTCTTCTCTTTATTGTATTCATTAGAAGTGCCAACGAGAGGTTTCAAAGTAATTTTTTTTTATTGTTGTTCAGGATAAAACATATAATTTTCATCATGAGCAAGATGACCATAAATAGAATACAATTTTTGCCTGATGCTGCCCAGGTGTTTGGTAAAGAGAAGGGAAATGTGTTATCAAATGCCTCCTCCCGCATCTTAACAAACTGACGCATCCTTACCTTGCCAGCCAACACTTGGTACGTGCCCTCCCCATTCTGTGGCTCAGTGAAGGATTGTGTGAGGCCAAAATAAAATGACACAAGCATAGAAACCGAAATCTCAAAGCAAGTGACTAGTGAAAAACACACTCGGGAGCTGCTGCTGCCGGCCCTTGGAGCCTGGAGAAGGCAGAGGGTTGCAGCCCAGCAGTCCTGGCCTCCGACAGACAGGAGCTCAACTCACCCGTAAGAGGGAAGGGAGGGCTTAAAACTCCACCTGTTTCATGGTTCTCTCTTTTACTTGATGATTTGCGGGTCTTTAACCCTCACCTCGCACTGAGAAAAAGTACAAGACTCATCATTTTACCCCAGGCAGAGATGCTCACCGTCTTTCGTGCTGGGGACAAGGGCACCGCTTCAGCACTGTGCTTCCCTCAGCTTCCAACTGCCACCGCCTCTCCCAAGGGGTAAGAAAGCTGCCATCACTTCCACGCTAATAATAGAAAATTTAGCACAACTGCCTTCCAATCTTTCAAACCACTTCAATATTTTGAAAAACAAAAAACAAAACCCCCTCGGCTCCAGGGGAAAAAGAAAAGAAAAATTAGATTACGGTTGATCAGATCTCAAAACAATTGTCTAACATTTCTGTGCGGCAAGTAAGGGTGCTTTCTTCTCCCCTGTAATTAAAAGAAAATTTTTTTTGCTCTCTCACTTTTGTCCTGTCAATTATGAGAAAACTGAGGCACCCATATTACGCTCAACAGATCTTTCTGCATTTCCTGCCTGTCCCACCAGGTTGTTATTTATTTCTTCCCTAGACATCAACTCTCACCTAATGGGTGCTATTATAAAAAAGAAGTTTGATTTATATAAACATTAATGCAATACCTAAGGAATTTTCTGAAAAAAAGATCTAAATTTTTAGTGCATCTGTGTTTCACATTCCAAATGACTATACCTCACAGGGTCACACAAATTCTTTGTCCTCCAATATTAAAATATAAGATTATATAAAATAAAAAAATATTACAAAAATATAATCATGCCATCATTTAGAACTTATCTAATAATTTTCCTCTTAAGAACTTAATATATCTGTAAAGAGATGACCTTATTTCATCTTCATTATAGTCTTGCAAGTCAGAAGAACTATAATATACTAATATCCCTATATTATAAGGGAAAAAGAGGAGTCTGGAAACTCACGCAGCTTACGCACGTAGAATGAAACTGGAACACCAAAGTTAAAACACTGCATGAGAAATTCACAGAAGTAAGGCTACCAGGCATTCATGGAATTCACGTTTGTAATGACCCCCATGTAGGGCTGAAATCTTAAACTCCAAAGTGCTCTCAGTCCTCCAGAACAGCACATTTGCCTAAAGCAACTGGATTTTCTGACCCAAAGGACGGACTGAACCAATTGAATTAGAAGTCAGCATGATCCTATTAGCTGGCCTTGGTGCCTTTGGTTTCCCTGAGCTGTGGGGCTGACTTGAGAACTCCACCCTCACTGGCAGGATGGGCGTGGAGGGATTGACGAACATTAAGCTTTAAGACTGAAACAAAAGTGTCGAATATTCACATTTCCTTTTTTTGCTTTTCAAATGTTACTGTTAACGAATTAAGTCAGAGTAAAGCATTAATGGACTAAAACGAGGTTTTTTGGTTTTTGTTTTCTTCCTACTATAAGAGACAGCTAGACAGCTTAACCCGTGCTAGATGTGATTTTCCAACCCCGGGTTTAAGAAGCAATGCAGGTATGCAGTCATTTGCTTTCAGCCTGCAAGTCCTTTTGATAAAAGAAGCCCTTTGCAAAAAGCATTTCTCTCCTGTCCTTATAAATCAAATAAATAAAAATAAAAATTTCTGCCAAGCCATATGCTTCTGTTCCTATCCTTCAATTGGCCTAAAATAAAAAAGATTGCCCTTCTCTGTTCTTTTTTCCTGTCCCTCTACTTGGGGGGGATACAAAGAGCTAGAGAAAGAGAAAGAGAGAGAGAAATCAAACAACTGTCTAAACAAATCAATCCAACATTTCCAAGGGCTTTTGACCTGCAGCAATGTCAATCTCCCCTTTTTCTCCCCCTTTCTTTCTTTGAATCAACATAACCCATGATTCTGATCACTCCAATATGTCAGTGCCTGCTGAGGGCACATTTTATTGTTCATAAAGCCCCAGACGATAATGAAAAATAAGCAAGAAAACGATAAATTCATCAAAGTTGTGAGAATATTCGAGGAAAAAAGGAATTTCCCGAGGTAACTGTCCTTGACCCGGCTCTTTAATCGAGTGAAATTTCATCACTTTATCTAATATCATGCTTCATGCTTCAGGCTCCCAGCAATTCTATTTTAGTGTGGTCTAATGGGCAGCTGACACATCCACTCAGCACCAGACTGCATAATATGTGCCGACGTACTGTGTGGCGAGCTGCCTTGCAGGGGCTGTTTACTTGAGCCTTGCCAGGAAAAAAAAAATGTCATCACTAAAAGGTTCTTCATGATTTTGGGCTCAGCTTTCCGGGCCTGGGTGGACTTCACATTTTAAGAGGTCTGGAAGCTTCCGGTAGTGGCTGATTTGGGCGGCTGTGCGTACGTGACTCTAGGTGAGAGGTTGGGAAAGCCCCGGTTATGGTTGTCTGAAACCCGAATCGAGATGGCGTAATGAAGAGTGTCATTCTAACGGCTTTGCAGGCTGCTCTTCTCAGAACCTCTGATTCAATTTGATATTCTGAGGTTAACGTACTGTGTTGGGCCTGAAAATAGGAATGCACACCAAAAGCTTTTATACTTATTCAGTTCAGTAAGCATGGCAAACTCATCAACAGCTATTTGTACACTGTAGGCATGGGGGGCTTGCTTTGATGTTCTGATTTATGCTGGCTATTTTCCCCTAGGTATTACTTTGGAGTTGAAATGCACTTTTAAAAAGATCAGCTTTTGACATAATAGCTGAAGATATTATCGCAAACGAAGAAATACACGCACACACACACACACACACACAAATATAGAAATGCCACAATCTTTGACTCTAAGTTTTCAACATAGACAAACTTCACATTTTCTAAAAATATAAAGGAGAATAAACAGACATGATAACTATATGAAATGTGGGACCCTCGGACTGAATTCAGTGCTAGAGAATGAAAAATGCTATCGAGGATATTATCAGGACAAGTGACAGAACATGGGCTGTGGATTGGAGAAAAGGATTATGTCAATGTTAAGTTTCCTGAATTTAATAACTTGCTGTGGTTATGTAAGAGAATGTGTTTTCTTAGACAATTCACAGCACGTTAAAGGTATTAAGAGGTATAGGGGCATGATGCATACAAATCACTTTCAAAGGGTTCAGAAAAATTTAATTAGAGAAAGGGAATGATAAAGGATATGTGGCAAAGTGTTATGCATTAGTGAATCATCACAGCAATGCAAAGTAATTCTTGTCTAGAGGCAGTAAATAAATTCTGTCAAGTGGCGGTTCAGTCGTCGTCCCTCCACTACTGTGAAACAAGCCAGTTCTGCAGCCACTTGCAAATCCAGTTCAAATTCCTGATCTATAAATGAACCTTGGAACCAGTTATAATATTAAGAAGTTGAAATCTTTAGCACGTGTTCCCTCAAAACCAAATTGGTGAATCTGGACCAACTCTGTGCAGGAGCTCTCTTAACCAGGCTTATGACATTTCTTTCATATCTGAAATTATTGAAAAGTAAAAAGAATTTCAAAATTACTATAAACAGCAAACAACAGTGGGTGCGGACTGGTGTGAGAGTGAACACCTGCTTGCATGCACGTATTAAACAGAAATTTTCCTTACAGGAGACAGTGTGCTCAAGCCACAATCGTGGCAACGGTGAGGTTAAGCAGGCCGTCGTCATTCTACCATGACGCTGATCACGATAGCGCGCCCTGATCTGTGGCCTCAGTGGAACCCTGAGATGCCTATTTATTAATAGATCCCCCGTGTGCTATGCCTTGCTTCGCCTCACATCCTTTATATTTTAGGAACTAGAGTACAGCAGCTTCACATTTCCCAGAAAGATTAAATTTAATCTCAAATGGAGTAAGATATTTCTATCTTGCAGAGGCTGAGAAGCCACACTGGGACTGGCCCATTCGTCCATCTATGGAGGAGGAGCCTTGTGTCAGGAAACACTGGTAGCTGCAGTCGGGGACAGGGGACAGAGCAGCAAGGACGTCAATCCATCAGAGCCTGAAAGCAGGGCATTTCATCAGTGGTCTTTTAAATGGCAACATTCATGCCACAAACATTTTCCACTTTAAATAAGAGTACTTTAGTACCCATCAAATAAATGTTCCCTCCCCAGTGATTTCCAGCTTTGCTTTTCCTTGAAAGCAATTAGCACCAGTAGCAGTATAATAACAGCCAGTGATAATAGCCCTTATAGTTTATAAAGCCCTTACAGTGTGCCATACACTCTGTGCACAATATATCATTCCCTTTAATCTTCACAGTTCTCTCAACTAGATATTATTAGCTCCATTTAACAGATCAGTAAACTGTGCGTGGTTCATGCAGGCTAAGTGACTTGTCCAAGAACACCCAGAGCTAAGTAGTGGCAGAGTTAGATTTCACATTAGATTAAGTCTGGTTCCAAATCCAGAACGCTTAACCTCTACACTAAACAACCTATAGAACACAGACTTAATGAAAGCAAGCTTATAAATGGCTTTATTAAAAGCTCATTGAAAGAAACAATACACATTAGGGTCTCACAATATGGCACTGTTCATGTCATGGCCACAAGTAATCGATTGTTTTATTTAAACTAGTTATTTCATTGGCATGATGCTACAATCAAATACGTAGACTATTTAGAGCGAAGAATGCAAATTAGGGTTATTTTCTTAGATTATCTAAAGTTACTAAGAAAAGGAAAGAAAGAAGGAACTATTCTTTACGTTTCCGTTTTAAATATTTTAAAACTCTACTTGGCAAGACCTCATACTTTCTAAGACTATAAAACAAAACCTACTGCCAAATTATAAGAAATTTAAAAATACAAACTTTTAACTGTTGTGGTTTTAGCAATGGTAATAAACTACACCAAAATTTTTCTACTGAAAGCAATATGCTTTCTAAAGAGGAAAATTTTAATTTATTATGGTTTTTGCTGGTCAAATCATAGCTAGAAGTATTTGGGGTCTGATATTTTAAATAAATTGAATCTTAAAATTAATCCTATCCACCATTTCTGTGAACCCCAATTTCCTTTAATCACTGGAAAGTATCAAGTCTCATTAATGAGGCTTTGGAAAGGTCTGAAAGAACATTAGGACAATAAAATGAAAACTTTGGATGATACTTAATTTGTCATCTGCACAATAGGTTCTCCCTTCAGCTTCCATTTATTGAATTCAGCTAACATTTATTACATGTGTGTGGATACTTGCCCTCAAGAAGCCTAGGGGTAAAGGGTAAGATACAAATGAACAGCTAGCTGTGACAGAGGGCAAATGAAAGTACTCCATAGAGAACGCAACTAATACAAATTACTTTCCTTTGGAGACTGTTTCTCACTCTACATGATGCTTCTGTTCCTGCCCACTGTGTAGCCCCATCTCCTTCATCCCAGGGACAAGCTTATAACCTAGAATAACCAAGCTTATTCTCTGGCCAATCAGAGAACCCGAATTTCCCAGAACTAACTATAGGACCCAAGGTGAACACATACCATGAACCCAAACAATAAGAGTCCTATGGTGGGTGGACACAAGTGCTGTCAAAGGATTTCTCTCCTTCTGAGACTGAGAGCTAAAAATACCATGTTAAATCTGGGGCTTCTGAGAACCACTTCCCTGTCGCGTATGAGTGTAGGGTCTGCATAAGACTGCAATCAACGTGAAGAACATCAGAGCCAAGAAATGTAAAGAGGGATAGAACCCTGAGAACATTAGCCGGGCACTGAATTCAGCCAGCTCAATGACTAGATTTTCAGTTACATGAGCCAATAAATACTTCTGTTATTTATTCTAATTCATTTCTTTCATTGAAAACTAAATTGCTTCTCTAACATCAGGATGATCCCTGAAGGGAGGCTGATTGAAGGGTAGACCTTTTCCCGTCTCTAATATATAATATTAGAGATTAATTTACTCCATGCAGAGAATAGCTGGGGAATACGCTCAAGGTTTCATGAGGGGAGTGGTATTGGAGTTGGGATTCCCAAAACTGGACAGGCAGAGCAAGGACATTCAGGAAGAGGAATCAGCATGAACAAAGACAGAGAAACGTGAAAGCATCCGATGCATTTGCACGCTTCACTGGTACAGAAATACAACAGACATAGCGGGATGAAGGAGAAGTGAGGCCTGGGAAGGTATCTGGGAGGCAGATGATAAAAGATCTTGAATGTTTGCCAGGTGGTCCACACTTTATTATGTAAGCAAATGAAAACCACTGAAGGCTTTGGAAGAAAACAAATTCACAATTTATCCTGTTTCTTTGGAAAATAATCCTGCTAACATTCTAAAGAAATAATCAAATTAGGAAAAGATTGAGACAGAGGCAACCCAGGACCTAGCGACAGGCCCGGTGAGAGGTGTTAAGGACATAAACAAAGAAGGTGCCTAGAGGAATGGATAAAAGAGGATGTAGTCAAGAGACATTCCAGGAATAAAATTAATAGGGCAAGGTGACTATTGTTAAACCTTTTGAATAGTAATATCCGCCAATAGGGAATTTAAAATAAGAAATTGTGATCTGATACAGTTTTGATGAAACAGCTTCCGATGGTTCAAAACACGATCTTTCAGGCAAAGTGGAACTAACCTTTGAGAAATGCTTAGAAATGATCCAACACAGGCAGATGTACTACGCTCACTCTAGTATCAGGAAGTGAAAGAATTTTACTTCTAAGTTTTGACTTTATAACACATTTTAAACTGCAGACAAATGAGCTGGCATAATGATAGAGTCACAAAATGAATTGCAAGTTGAATGTTAAATGATGCTTGCTTCCTTTGGGTTTTCATGTGGTTGGGCTTAACCTCAGGACAGCAACCAAATGTGGATACAGACTGTCTTCATTTCCTTCCTTCCTCTCTTCTCTTTTCATCCTCTCTTTTTTTTTTTTTCTTTCTCAGGCTTTACTTTCCCTCCATCCCCGTTACAATCAAATTTTTAGCTAGATTTAGACAGAAAACTTTCTTTTTGTAGTGGAAATAAATCACTGTGCTATTTTAAAATAGCAAAAGAAAAATCAGAAAAGCTTTCTGTGTCTTTAGGAGTGGGTGAACTTTCACATTTTAATGTAACGAATATTTATTGAGCACTTACCACGTGGCGGGCACAGTGCTGACTGCAGCCCTTGTCTCCAAAGATACAGTTCTCAGATCTTCACGCGGAGAGCTGGGACTCTTCAAATTTAATAATTAGAAATTTTCTCTTTCAGTAAGATTACACTTCTAATCTTATGAAATTTTAGGACGATTTCCTTTCCTGGATTGATTATCGAATCATTTTAATTCAAATAGGGAGTGTGGGGACATCCCACAAATTTCCATAATAATTTTCCTAAAGGGATATAAATGTTGATTTCAGGTTCCAATCCCTCCATAGCAGGTTTTAATTTTCAGGTGGACAGTGATCATTAATCACTCATATTTAGTTAAATATTGACCTTAACAACAAACTGTAGTATTCAGTACTGAGTGTGAAATAATGTATGGTCACGGCAGGGGGGGAACAGCAAGTGGTGACTACAGGATGATAATCTTCGAAGATGAAGGGAAGGCGAAGGGAAAACAAGAGGGAAATCAAGGTGTCAATGCCAGAAATCAGTTGGCAACCATTATCCATCATCCACAGAGTACCCCGTAGATATTTTTCTGACTGTACCCAAATTTAATACCATTAAAAAAGAAATCAGAATTAGATTTTTCTTAATTTATAGCATCTTTTCAAGTAAATACCCTGGACTATTATTATTACTCTAGGTAATAATCTAGAAACTTAAACTATGCATGCACAGATAACGTTTTTATCATCTTCAAAATACAAAGAGGAGAGAAAATGAATTCCTGTGACCATCTTCAAATCCTCCACACACAAAGAAAGTAGGAAGCTGGATACAAGGGAAAGAAAAATCTCATTTTAGAACTTAAAGTTCAAGTCTAAAGGCCAAGGGTGAAAACGACATTTTTAAAGAGACCTAAGTCTTAGAAACCAGTTCTGAGGAACCTGAACATGTTTGTCTTACATATAAAGTTGAACTCATTAAGCTGTCCCAGATTAACAAACAAGTTAAAACTATTAAAAACAAGCTCCAATAAAATATAAATTCTAAACTCTGATATCACGTAGACCATTGCATTGATCAAAAAATAAAAGACATATTTATCCTTGACTCAATCAAGGATTCCTGAGTTTTCAGATCTTAAGGAAGAGTATGTCCTTATAATTGCCTTTTTAAGCCTGAGAACCAACTAAAAATCTAACAAAAGGAAGAAGAAAAGATAAATCTGTAAAATATATTAAGCCTTCACTTTCATTAACAAAATAAACATCAAATGAATGTACTTTTACCCACACCTGCTTAACCTTGAAGACTCAGTACTTTGTTCACTTCTTCTGGAAATTTTAAATGGCAAAAACATCTCTGGTTTCATTTGCAGTCTGAATGAGTAATTTCAATGATAACAGTGACATCTGAAATATTTGTGGTTTTGTGCAACATTTCCTCTGAGAATAATAAATAAGCCAAAAATATTGAATAATGCAAAGAGGACCCTCCTTAAGAACCGTAGAGGAAAACAAGATTCAGTGAAAAAGTCATTTGTTTTGGCAGTGTGGCCTCATTCACACTGGAACTCATATTACCCGGATTCTCTTCTTGGACAATTAATTCATTAATAATAAATGTAATTAAACATCAATAAATTGGCATCTAGGTCTCTATTTCTGAGCTAATAACATTTGCTCAACAATGGTAAAATTTAGGGTTTTCTTTTTCTTTTTTTTGTAATTTAGACTTATATAGGTTCTATATGTTCACAGAATACAAAATGATTATCAAATAGCTTTGTACATCTATATCTTTTATTGTCTCCTCTGTTAACCAGCATTTGAGCATGAAAATCAGGGAGTGGTATGTGATGTTCTATAATGAAAAGGATTTTCAGTCAAACTGAACCTAAATCCACTCGTGTTGTATGTAGGCATATGTTTAAGGTGTGTACATAATATTAGCTGATCTTTCAAAGTGTATATTTTTAGATAGAAAGCATTTCTACTAACTGCAAATCCTTTACAAACTAACCAGACCACCAACTACAATGTCAAAACACTTTAAAAGACACTTCACAAAAATACCAAGCTAAAGTTGTCTCCTTTACTTCTAGCAAAATGAAATAAACAAAGAAAAAGAAAATTTCCCGCAAGCCAACACATAGGCAGAAAACAAAAGACTTCAGAAATTCAAAAGGAATGTCACATATTTTAAAAATAATATTGGACTTTAAATTAAAGCTCTAACTAAAGGTGATTCTAACAATCAATGTATTCTGCTCGAGGGCAAGAGGGAGAATCCCAACACAGTTCTAAGCACACTGTAGGCATTCAATAAATAGTTGTTGATTGCTAGAAAAGCGGAGACAAAAATCGTGTTTTTCTAAAATAGAGACCGAATCAAGGTTCTCTCTCTGTATGGTGTGGATGTCCCAGGGAATGTAACATTAAAAGGGCAAGGAAGGAAGAAGGAGGCACTTGTAGAGGGCAGTGAACAAGAGACTTCAGAATTAGCAAAGACAAAGATAAGATCAATTTCTCATTTCTCCAGCACCACCCCCCAAAAAACAGAGGGGCTAGCTTTTTAAAATTATAAAGTATATATGAATTTGAGATAAAATCATGGGATACCATGATTTTAATAAAGGAATTTATCTAGAGGCACTCTAGAGAGAGCCATAGTGTGTCCAAAAGACATCATTCAATGGATTCTCACTATACTGTTTTTTAATTTTTAGAAAAAAAAGCTGATGGTATTTTCTCTAAGACAGGGAGAAAAATCTGTGCAGGATCTATGACCTTCCTGATGAACTGGTCCTTATTGCTCCAGAAATTTGGTGGATAAGAAAGGGATTGCTTCTAGTTTTGAGGAATTACTGAGTCATTCAATTCCTTCACCTCTCCAGATCCTTCTCTATACCCAAAAGTAAATAAAATGCGAATTCAATGGGACCATCTGGGAACTCTCCCACTGTTCCTTTAATCTTCAGCTGAATGGCACCATACAGGGTCCAGATAAATATTATTGCTCCATGCCTGTGCTCTGACTACATGCACAGAGGATGTAACCCTAAGGACACTAAAGAACAGAGAAGCTAAATAATTACTGTTCTAGACAATCCAGAAAATTACAAGTGGCATGTCCACAAAAGTCAAGGACATTTTTTTCCCACTGCAGTGTTCAAGCAGGTAGACAGTCCATGCACATTCACTGGACCCTATCCACAGCCACCAGTGCTTCTCTGTCTTAAAGTGTTGCCATTAAAAAGGAATTATCCTACTTAGGAACGAGGGCTGTGTGTATTTAACTTGAAAACAAGATTTGACGAAGTGGCCATCTGTTTTCTCTTTCCCACTTAATTACAAAAGGAATGGTGCTTGAAGCCAACCAAAATACCCAGGGAGGAATTGGGATTATGACGTATTCATTTTCTCTGCAAACTGCAAACCTAACACTTGCTCATACGGCCACAGAGAAGAGTAGAGAGTTAGCGGCACTGCAACTGGTCCTCCCCGACATCTCCTGGGCCTGGAGTTAGTCAACCTGGAAACAGTGATGTCACCCGATGTGAGCACACTGAAGGAGACCCAAACCATTGGCAAAGGCTTCCCCTGGGAGGGACAAACGCTTCATTAGGTAACGTCTTATTTTGCCAGCTTGCAAGGAATCACCTCCACCCAACATCTGAGTTTCTATCAGTAGCGTTTGTTTTGTGTTTGTTTGTTTTTAAATAAAATATGCTTGAATCCAAGCGTGTAGAAACAGCTCTTTATGGTAGAAAACACAAGAGACTGGAAGTCAGAAGATCTAGGTACCAGTTCCAAGTAAGTCACTCCTTAGCCATGTGACCCTAAGCGAGTTATACAACCTCTCTGAGTCTGAATTTCTTCATCTGTAAAATGGAAATGCAAATACCAATTCTGCTTACCTTATAGATGTCTGGAAAAGTTTTATAAGCTAATTAGAAACTGATAGGTAAAATATAAAGTATTTTGCAAATGTAAAGTATTAAAAACACCACCAGCAAAAATAAGGTCACAGTAGACCTAAGAAGAATCCTGCGGGGAACATCTCTACATCATGAATAAATACCCCTTGCAATGGTAAGATAATTTTTCTAGCTGTCCCTTTTTGTTTAAGCAGAGATCTGCTGACCAGCTTCCAAAAGGCTATGAAAATAGTCAAATTGTCCCAGAGAAGTAATTACTTCAGAATATTTGCACTTGTGTAGACATGACTTTTTGCAAGAGCAAAAAGTGAACTCTGTGTCCCTTAACTCTTTGGTATTTTCCTGAGACTATAGTGACCTTCATTCTACTGCTGTACTATCCTGCGTGGGTGTCACCAGCCACATATGCCTATTTAAAATTAAATTAATTAAAATTAAATAGAATTAAAAGTTTAGTTGCTCGGTCACACTGACTTCATTTCAAGTACTCAACAGGTAGCCAGCGTTACCACAGTGGACAGCACAGAGGGAGAACATTTTCATCCTAGCATGTTCTATTGGACAGAGCAGTTAGACTTTATTGGGATGAAATTGGGGAAGGAAAGATAATATATGCTTTCAAATTCAAGTTTTGATTCAATTCTGTCTATTACTTGGATGAATGACTTAAACTTCCTAAGACTCAGTTTTCTTCATCAGTAAAATGGGGACAATAACAGTATCACTTCGCTGAGTGATTCATATGAAGATTAAGTGAAATAACATAAGTAAAGTACCTAGCATATCGTACACACTCAATAAATGTTATTTATTACTGCAGTTCATCAAGTCTAAGATGTAGAACTTTTCACATTTTAACATATCTCAAATTCATATGTAATTTATAATCAGTGCCAAAAGAAACTTGGCAGAGGAGGGAATTGTGACTTAGATGTCAGTGCTTGCACATGTGCAAATTTAGCATGTGTGTAGAAGGTTAGAGATTCATCTGAGTCTCACCTAAGCTGAGATATAAGCCTTGTTAGCATGGCATGTAGTTGAACCTTATTTTAAATTTGGATCCTAATTGTTATTTAAAATGTCTTCAAACAGAACATATTAAAATTTAACAGAGAAACAAACGATTATTGTCTTTGTAGAATATTATCGTGCTCTACGCAACACAAAGGCAGTAGAAATTGTCAAATCTCTTAGAACGGGCATGTGCTTCTCCAAACCATGAAGGTTCAATGATATCTAGTCTTGACTCTCAAAGGACTATCACTCTGATACCATCCATCAGAAATCCCCAGCTGACTCCAAAAAATCTGTTTAATGTCCATCAATATGTAATTCAATTAAGAGGGAAAAATATAATGATGATTTTAACTACATGGGAACTTTTCAGAAGCCTAAAATGCTATAATATACCTTGAAATTAGTCTTTTGTTCTTGAACGTGCTAAAGAGGAACAGATTATAAAATTCAGGGCACAAAGAGCAGTGGGGAAGTCAGCATAGAACAACAGATAGTGTCCAAATAGACTCAGGAGAACATTGGATGTTAGACACAAAACAACTTAGGCTCGAACCAAACTTATGAGCTGAAGAATACACGTCTATCAAGAAAAAAATTGTGTGATTTTATAAGTGCTTTTTCTCCCGAAAAGCTGTTATTAAGTTCATGATGTATCTAGCAATTTATGGTGTCTGGTATCAAGGAAATATGGGATTATCAACAAGAAGAACCATGATGAGAGAAGAAAGAAATAAATCCCCAAATCTCCTAATCTTAGCTCTAGAGGATAAAGTTTAAGTTTTTTCTCTTTTTTAGTTTTGTCATTATTAACATATTTCATCAAATCTGATAATACTTCATTGAAAAATATACAATTATTTTAGTAACCACAAAGGAAATAAAACAGCCCTGTTAATTAAACTGATAAAATGCCTTCTTATCATTTAGATTTTTAATTTTATACTTATTGAAACAATTTCTTAAAACTTATTTTTACAAACTCCTGTGTATCCACAAAAAGGAAAATGTCAGCTGAAATGCCATGGGTTAAGGTACTACAGAAAATTCTTCACATGAAGAACCCAAAAAGCCTTTCCAAGTTTATCAGGAGAACATCGTACCTGAGTTACCTGGAAAAAAATTAACAAGGACGGGAGAAGATCCCTCATGAGTCAGCATCAAACAGTTCCATAGTCAGGGGTGGATGGGGTGCTTCCCAAGCAGGAAGAAGGCAAGTTCGGTCCACAAAAAGACTGAGGGTCTCCATAGTCAAGAAATATAGTTCACCCCACCTTGCGAGCCTGGGGACAGCCATATTTCTCTCACAGACATCATCCCACAATCTGGCATATCAGTGTTCTGACGTGACACTTTTACAAAAATATTATTTACTGAGTTTTGTGGGGCCTTTTTTCTGATTTTGAAAGGTGCTCTTGTTCATTATAAAGAATTGAGGAAAACAATAATAAAATATAAATAAAAAATAAGTGCCTTAGAATCTCATCATTGGCAGCAATTTGACTTATTCCCTTCCAATTTTTTCCATGCATTAATTAGGTTAATGTTGATTATGCAGTGTTGTTTGTTATAGTTTTCACTTACTATTTCCCAAAGCCAATAAATATTTTGAAAAAAAAAATAAGAAAAAATCCAGCAGAAATCACTTTTATACTTAAAGTCATTGATTTTTGTGTTTTTCTACAATATTTTATTGAAAGATAATGTTAATATATAGCTTGAATATAACTTGAAAGAGTGCTCCACTATTAACTATGGAATTCTCTTCCAAAAGGCTGATTGACACCCAGTTGGCAAGTATTGATACTGGTACTTCCTTGATCTTTCCAGACATCAAGATATACATTCCTTCTTCAAATGTTCTTAGTTTGTTGTCTTAAATATCAAGGGGTTATAGTGGTCCAGTCATGAATGCATCAAATTTATATCCCTCTGTTCTGTTTCTGTGTTTTTCTACATATACAGTGACTTTTCCTTTCAATGCATAATTGGAGTATAATCTTTTCTGAAAAAAAAATTATATGGCAATTAACACAAATAATAGCAATAATGCATATAACTCAATTGATGTGATAACAATATAAAGAGCCAAGACAAGTTGTGCACACTGAGACAATGACAACTGTGTAACTGTCACCGAAGAAATCACACAATGCCTTTGATGATAAGACACATCCTGACTTCAATTTGTGAAAAATACTATTTTAAAAATCAATGTTTATCAATATATGAGGAAATAAAAAAGGACATGATGAATTAACACCGCAGGGATTCAATCAGCAAAATCTGGACTGTAGAAAACTACAGGTCAAACAAGCTGATTTCTCTAACAAATAAGTTATAAGGGAAAAGAGGAAAGCAATAACTTAAAAGAGACTTAGATATTTTAAACTACATCAATAAATTTCAACACAATATATTCATGAGACAATTGAAAATTTGGACACTGAATATTTACAAATATTTGAGAATTATTATTAAATTTTAGGTATAATAATGACACTATGGTTATGTATTTTTGAAAGAGCCCTTATCTTTTAGGGATACATGTCGAGATATTTACAGAAGAGATGATATGAAATCTGGGATTTGTGTCAAAATAATGTTGGGGGTAGAAGTGAATGGAGGTGTGGCAGGCAGACTTCTAAGATGGCACCCAGTGATTCCTGCCTCCTGGCATCTAATCCCCTCCCCCAGCATGGGCTGGACCTAGTGACTTTTTTCTAAGAAATAGAAATGGCAAGGATGATGGAGCGCCACTTTTGTGAGACTGTCACTTCCCTTCTTGCCCACACTCTCTTGCTCTCTTTCTACTGGCGCTCTGCTCTGGTGAAGCAAGCGTCGTGCTGTGAGATGCTCTCCAGAGCTGCCCACCCGAAAAGGGACAGAGGGAGGTCCGCACCGACAGCTCAGGAGTAACTGACTCCTGCCAACGACCACCTGAGTAAGCCAGGAAATAGACCTTCCCAGGAGAGTCTTGGGGTGGCTGCAGCTTTGTGAGAGACCCAAATAAGCCCGATGCGAAGACCTAATCAACAGAAACTGTGAAATAGTCAACGTACATTGTTTTAAGCAGTTAAATTTGGTGATAATTCCTTTCATTCTAATGGATAACTAGTAACAGTATCAGACAAGACTGGCTATGCTTTTGATGAATTTTGGGGTTGCATGACAAAGTGTATGGGAGTTCATTTACGATTCTTCCTACTTTTGTACATGTTTGAAATTCTCCGTGAAAAAGAGTTCTTAAAAAGGAGTCAGTGACATATGGTATTAACGATTTACTGTCCTTCCTGTCCTAAACCGTTTAATGGCAGTGTAGCTATTTTCCATATGGCTGTTTTGTCTGTCTCCTGCCTTGATGTGTTTCCTACTCTGATTTGTCAACTGGGCTCTATAAGACAGTAAACATTTACTGAGTGTCTACTACGTATTAATGAATAAATGGCCTCATGTGCAGATTTATTTAAAAAAAAAACTAAGAGAAAAGACTCTTCTTATATTACTTTTATGTTTAGTTTGGGGAAACGGTAACAGGATAAATGAAGATAAACTGAGGGACAGCTAAAAGGATACATAAATAGCAAAGGAGGCAGAAAGGAACTCTGGCATTGGACCAAAAAAAAAAAAAAAAAACACAGATGAGGGCAAATTTGTTAGTTCATTTTCCAGGCTGTGGATTAATTGGTGTCTGTTTTCATTTTGTTTTGTTCAATCTTGACTTTTGAGCATGTCGCCAGTTTTTAAACCTCTTCTAGCAGGGCAAGAGAGAAAAAATGCAGTAGTCAGATATTTCTCCTTGTCACCCCATACAGAAAATGTTAGAGATGATGGAAACAAATAGCAAAAATTAAACATTGAGTTAATTAACGCCAAGTGAATACTGAGTGGGGATCTGGGTTTCTAGAGAGCGTGCAGCTTGCCGATACATTATAGGTCTAAGTTTATAAGGTCACAGCTCGATAAAATTTAACAAGTGTTTTAGAAGAGATATAAAATGTTTTTTATCAAACCCACACGTAATTTTCTTATCTTCTTTTGACAGGGATAATTTTAAATTAGCTATTTGCCACTTTGTTCTCATAAAACGATTATAGGATGTGACTCACTGAGGCCTAAATTATGTGAAAGTGCGAGAAAGAAATCTGCTCAGCGTCGGCTCTTGAGGACAGCAACAGTCCAGCCCAGGGAGCAGGTTCCCTCTGCTGTGATTCAGTCCACAAAGAGAGGACGGTGTGTCAGTATTTCAGCACACAGCTCCGAGTGGGACCACCTGGATTTAAATACAAGCTCTACCACCTACAAAGGGTACAAGCTTGGGAAAGCACTTTAAATGCTCCAAACTTCAGTGTACTCATTGCATAAGAAAGAATGATGATAATATAGTTAACTTCTATATCTATTGTAACTATCAAGTGAAATCACACATAGAAGTGATTTAGCACAGGGCTCGATTTCTCAATAAATGAGAGCTATTATTGTTATTACCAAAATCAGCCAGAAGATGATCTTACACCCTCGGCCACCCCAACCCACACTCTTGGGGTGTATGAATATGAATTATGGTATAGAGTGCAATAAACCTCCCACTCCTTTTCAGATGGGGAGGTAAAGCTAGGATGATGGGTTTATGCATATGATTTGCTTCTTTATGATATTGCAATGTAATATATTTTTAAGACCTCAGTAGTCCCCTAAGTCAGTAGTTCTCAGCCGGGGTCAATTTTGCCCCATAGTGGGCCCCCGGGAATATCTGGGATATTCAGTGTGGGACATGTGGAGATAATTTGATTGTCATGACTGGAGAGGTGTTACTAGCATCTAGTGGGTAGAGACCAGGGATGCTGCTAAACATCTTAAAATGCACAAGATTGCGCCCCACAACAGATATCTGATAAAAACTGTCAAGAATACTGAGGCTGAGAAATTCTGCCCTAGCGAAAGCCAATTACAGAATTCTCCTTTTAGTTAGTCTTTTAAAGATTTGAGGCAGGAGTGGGAAACCTGCGGCCTCGAGGCCACATGCGGCCCTCCAGATCCCCGACTACAGCCCCTCAGCCAAATCCAGACTTCACAGAATAAATCCCTTTGTAAAAGAGTTCGTTCTGTAAAATTTGGATTCAGTCGAAAGGCCCCGAGGCTGCAGGTTCTTTTGGGCAAGCATTTAACAATAGCTAAGACTGCCTTTAAGCTCTCTTACTTTCAGCCGATGGAACTATTCATGATGCTTTAATCATGCTAAGACTTCGGAGGGCCTCTTCCCGATGCTGTAAGCTAAAGCAGACTTTGAGAAGAAAGAGGGAAAGAATAAACATGCCATGGGTGAACAAAAACCTCATATTGTTCCCCAGTATCATGACCTGGGAAAACTAACACATATTATACTCTCTGTGTAATAAACGTGTAGCATGTAAATCCATATGATGCGCTATCTTACACTTTCCTGTTCCTAGAGTTTGTGGCCCACCTGACCCAACACCGCTGAAAGTTAAGGTAGAAGAAGGTTAGGATTGAGCACCACCAAGATCTCTTCAGTAGCTCTGATTTTCCAGCCAGTCCTCCTCTCCACTCCAACCAAAACACATCTAACAGTCTCCATGGATGTTTCTGCACTAAGAACCAACAACAGACCCCCGCCGCCATCGGCTCCCACACCATTTTACAACGCCTATTATTTGAAGAGCTTGAAACCGGAAGCCCTATTTTTCCGCACTGAAAATATTTGAATGGGCTGTCAAAAAGCCTCTCAGAAATGCACCTCATCCAACAGCAACAAACCCTGTGCAAACAAATCAAGTGGTGCAGAAATCCTTTGCACAAGATGATAGGGGAGGCCTCCATGCTGACACTGTAGTCGAGCCAAGTTTTCATGTACTTAGATGGCTGACCTCCAACTCCTGACATATTCATTATATTCCAGCATGTCGGCTGCAGATTGCATTGAAGTGATGACAGCTACAAGACAGCCAACGAGGAATATGGCCATTCTGGCAACAGGTGGCCTTTCACTTGTACTGGGAAAGTTAATCTAGTTTATCATCAAAGTATATTGTGTTCAAGGAGTGTCATGTTTTGAGAGCTCTAGTGACAGATCAAATAGAGAAAGCATTCTTCCGTGGAACGTGACATTTTGGGGAGACCAGCCCTTTCAAACCACTTCATTGTTTATGCTTGATTCAAGTCTGTTAAGTTACTCAGTTGTTTCAAGGTTTACATTACAGGTTCCGAATTACGGTTTGTGTCCCCTGTCAAAGGCTGACGGAGGTATCCACAGTCTCACCTGAATCAACTGCCTCTACTGCAAATAATTTTTAATGGCCCTAATTTGTAAGCAGAATAATATATAGAAGAAAAGGCCAGCAGCAAAAGTATATTCACAGCCACACTATCATATTTCCAGAATTTTCAAGTTATAGATGTTCAAACCAACTCTGCTTACCCCCATTCAAAGTATAATTTTTAAAAATAATCAGTGGAATTAAGTAATATCTAAGGCTCATAATGGGAAACAATGGCCCCTGAGTGATACTGACTTCTCTTTGGGTTTAACCTTAAATTTTGGCAAGAAATTCCTCCGCAACCTTGCTCAATTTCCACTAAACCCTGAGATAAACGATGCTAGATGGTAATATTTATTCAGTCATCCCATTCTATGGCTGCCTTCCAAGTTGGATGATTATGTTTTGCTGCACTTTGGACCTCATTTAAAGAACTCTCAATACTTCTAAAACACAGGGAGACAATCAAAATGCTCATTTGCCTTGTGGAAAATAATTTTCATTCACTTGAAAGTCTTCTAGGCTATTGAGCCATTCCCTATGAAGATTTCATGGAGGAGTAGTGAACAATGGAGTAGCATTGTTTATATTTTCATTTCTGTGTGAACTCCTTTTTAACCAGGGACAGCCCAAGACATTGAGGCTATGAAAGCATATTCGTCTCTCTAATCCTTTTCTGCACTTGAAAGGATGGTAACAGTCCATAAATGTACAGAGAGAAGGCCACCCACTCAGGATGCTTTTCTCCTGTTCTTGGGCTCTACTGAAGAACCCGAGAGTGGGCATCAGCTGACTCATCTTGATGGCGATGATTCTCAAGCATTAACTTCCCACCCTGTCAATACCACAAGTACCTCGTTGGGTACTGGTCAAGTTGAGGACCCTTCAGGCTAACAATCTCAGATTATGCAATTCTGCTTGTTACTGAACGCTTCAGAGAAAAAGAAATATTGACACGCGTAAGGAAACAAGGGTGACATGAATTAGTTGTGTTCTGTAATTACTCCATTCACTTTTTGCTTAAAATATGTATTATGCATTTTATTTCATTTAAATAATCACTTCTATAGCTAGACATTATCTCAGTACTTTCTATATTATTAAGATATTAATCCTTATAAAAATCCCAAGGGATAGATACTATTATTATATCCTTCTTGCAGATGAGAAAACTGAGGCATAGGAGGTCACATGACTTTCCAAGGCCACAGAACTAGTAAGTGGCAGGCCAGGTTTGAAGCAATTAACCTTATACCAGAGTCCACAATATTAACTATTAATACAATGTTTTGTTATCTCCACCAATAGCAATAATAACAATATTAATAATATTTAAAATTTAATGAACGAGGCTGGCCACTGTGCATAATACATTTAATCCTTACCACAACTCAGTGAGGAAGGTACAATTATTATCCCATTTTACACATTAGGAAACTGAGGACCAAGGAGATTTGATCATTTGTCCAAAAACTCATAACTAACAAATGATGGTGTGTGGGCTGAATATTGTAGAGATAAAGACTTGAAAAAGAAAACTATTCTGTTTAAGTTTTTAATAGTTTTAATAGTTTTAATAGTTTAATAGTTTAATAGTTTTAATAGTTTTAATAGTTTTTAAAAGAAGATATTTGTTGGTCTGAAAGCACTGGGAACATTTTTAGAAGTGTGTGTTTTACGATTCTTAGAAATGGAAAGAAATGGAAAGCAAAAGTCTATGTATAATATTTCAATTAAATAAAACTTCTTAACTGTACTGTTCAAACCTTTTATACTCCAATTTTTCTCTACTTGATCAACTCATTAATAGGAAAGTGAAGCTGAAATTTTGTTTTTCTGGACTTCCTGAAATATTATAAGTCTTATTCTTGAAGGACTTGCAGATTTCCTTGTTATTTCATTAAATTAATAAGACCCTGAGACTTTAAAAATATCGAAAGCTAGTTCACTCATGCTAAGAAACTCAAAACATTGAATCCTTTCACAAGAGTAAAATTATATTGCCTTTAAGAATCCCAGTACTTGTAATTCTTTTTTTTTTAAAAAAAATAATTAGAAATGTAAGACATTCACTTTAGAAAATGTGATACCAAGAAATAAATCATACCAGCAAATGTCATTGTTTTATCAGAAAGAATACAAGCCTTCCAGGAAAAAAAAAAATAACACAAGTAAAACATAGTGAATGAAATATGAAGTTTAACGGCTACATATATGCTTACATATTATCATTTAAATTATATATAATCATTTTAAATTGTGTTTATAAAGATTTTTATGAACTTGGGGTAATATTTGTTCATATTAGAGAAAAAATAAACTAAAGCTCTGCATACAGAGTATAATTAAATTATTTTAACAATCTATACCTTTAGTAATTTATAAGCATAGAAATTTTAAGTAGGAACTGCTAACACTAAGCATCAAAATGTTGATAGCCCTCAATGTGAGAAGTGGGATACCCACTGAACAAGGGACACTCGCTGAATTACAAGTACTGTTTATATTCTTCTCCATAATCTTTTTCTTTTTCACATTTCCTACAACTACTTACTGCTTATATAGTCAGGAAATATTCACACTAATTAGAAAACTATAGAGTAAGTATCCCATCCCGCACAGGTCCCGATCTCAGGCTATCTTTGGTGAGCACTGTGCTCTCACAGCCCGGGTCCCAGCAGGACTTGAGACAGATTCCCAAACTGGACTGAACAACCTAGAGAGGGCTGTTTAACTGAGGAAACACATGGTATAAAGGAACAATAACAATCATTGTCAAAATAGCCAAGAAAACAAATGAAGTCAGTAGATTGGATATGTCAAGGTCACATGTGGGGAGCACGATAGTATCTACTCTGTATGAGGAGAGAAGTCTAAAGCCTGGAAGATCAGAAGCAGAACATAAGAGCTGAAGCAGAGTAGGGACAAGTTCAGAAAGAGGGCCAGGCATCTCAGGAAGCTGCAGGAATGCTCTGTGAATTGGGACATGTGTCTGAGGTGCTTGCAGTAGCTTTTTCTCTAATATGAATGACTATTACCCCAAGTTCATAAAAATCTTTATAAACACAATTTAAAATGATTGTGTATAATTTAAATGATAATATATAAGCATATGTGTAGCCATTAAACTTCATATTTCATTCACTATGTTTTACTTGTGTCATTTTTTTTTCCTGGAAGACTGGACCGGCTTATTTGTCGTTTTCTAACACAGCCATGTGAGCCAGTTACACATTAGGGAAGTATAAGTCCTTGACACCTAGAGCCGAACAATCCAAGGAGGTCCCTGTTTCCTGCCATGTCATTAAATTCGGGACAACTGCAGCAAAACCCAGAACCATCCAAACGCTCAGGCCTCACCGGACCAAGGCTGGTGGGCCCAACAGCCACTGCTGTTTTCAGAGAGCTAAAATGATGTGGAGTTTAGGACCATTTTTAAAAGAACAGAAAATCTTGAGAGATTTAGAGATTCCAAGAAATGAGTCACCCTTAAGTAAATTGCCCAAGTTATAAGGAACTCTGAGAAGTCCCTGGAGAGGGCCAAACTTTGCCTAGTTGAAGGGAACTTCTATTCAAGAACCAGGCAAGACATAAAGATCATCCTACCCATGAGTACAACCAAAGACAGTGAGCTTGTCCAGGTACAGCTACAGCTTCTCAGAAATACTGTTAATGATACTTCATTTCTCTGTAATCCTTTTCTTTCCATTTCTATCTTTCTTTTAGTTATCTTTTAGGTCTCCTTTGTTATTGATTTATTCCTTGACTGCGTTGTGGTTAAAGTATTTGGTCTGTAGGTGACCAATTCTTTGAAATTTGTTGAGATTTGTTTTATACTCCAGTATATGGGCAATTTTTTAAAATGTTGTATATATGTTTAAAAAGACATTATGGCTTGCAAAAGTCTATGTATAATATTTCAATTAAATAAAACTTCTTAACTGCACTGTTCAAATCTTTTATACTCCAATTTTTGTCTACTTGATCAACTCATTAATAGGAAAAGTATATTACAATCCACACTATGATTATTACATTATCCTCTGTTCCTTGACATTATATCACTTTTTTCTTTATTAGGTATCCATGTCCAACTTTTAATTTTCCCACCCATACCTCTCCTTCTAGGGTGTTCCCTATCTCAGTAACTAACAACTCTTACTTTTTCAGTTCTCAAACTTGAAAGCATGGGGTTATTACTCTTCCTTCCTCTTTTTCTCTCACACCAAATCTCATGGATTCTACTCTGAAATCTACCCAGAATCCATTTCTTCTCATCAATTCTGGTAGTCTAAGCCACAACCATCTCTCGTCTCAACTACAGAACCAGCATGCACACTGGTCTTTTTGCTTTGCTCTCGTAAGAGTCTACACTCTGCGCCACAGTCCAGATGAGTCTTTTAAAACAAAAGTCATTTTGTGTCACACCTTTGCTCAAAGGCATCCCATTTCACTCTGAAAAGAATCCTCTCAATGAATATTAAATAAATGAGTGAGTGAAATTTTGGGGACCCTATTCTGAATAACTACTATATACAATGATAGAATTTCTAGTAAATTAAAATGTTAATCGTTACATAGTAACCTCTTTATCCCTAAAGATGTTTTTGGCCTTGATGCTTATTGTGTCTGAGTTAAACGTAGCCACACTGACTTACTTGGGTTAATGTTTCTATGGTGTATCTTTTCCCATTCCTTTCCAGGCAGTCTTCCCAGTCCTGACGTTTTACATGTCTAACAACATATACCTAATTTGGTATTTTTAATGCAATCAGAAAAGTCATTCACTTTTAACTATCAAGTTTAGGCTGTTTACATTTATTTACTGTCATATTTGCATTCATTTCTCATTTTGTTCTATATACTTCCAATGCTTTTCTTGAATGTCCTCCACTGGTACCTTAAAGAAGTTTGCCAACTAAGTGTCATTCCCTTTCATCTTTTCTTTCTGGCTACTTTTAAGATCGTTCCTTTGAAGTTGATGGTTTCCTGTACTTCACAATGTTTTATCATGAAGTATCATGGTATGAACTATATTTAATCATTTTAAAGTTACTTATTTTAAAGTCTCCCTTTGTTAATTCTATTCCCTCACATTCTTGAGAGTTTAATTCAGCTGTTAGTTGGATCTGCTGATTCCTAATTTTTGTTTTTGGTGTGTTCTTTTCTTGTGTGTTTTATAATTTTGGATCATAAACTCACGTCCAATTGGACTTTATAGATGGGATTACTGAGGAGGCAGGTTGATACTATGTCCCTCTACAAATATTTTGTGTTTGCCTCTGTTAGACCACCAAGAGATATGCCAGACACATCTATTTTTATCATAAATTCTTGTCTCACAGATTACAAAATTATACAAGTAGTTTAAAAACCCAGGTTAGTGTAGACCTATAATTATAAAATCGCAATTTTTTCTCCACCCAAAACCCAACTAAAAAGGGACAGATTTTTTTCCCCTCTCCCTGGGCTGGTAGATGGCTTTGTGGTTTGGTGTTCATTTCTTTGTTTACTTGGTTCTGCCGTAGCACTGTCATTTGAGTAATTCTTGTTAGGCTCCTATACATGGGGATTTGGGATAAAGTCAATTTCTCTTCTAATTCTGCTCTTTGCATAGACCAGAGATTCAGCTTTTATTTTCTTCCTGGTGATCATTAAAATATATGCCCATAGTTTTCAGAACCAGCACCCACCTCCATCACAAGGCAGACAAAAGTTAATTCTCATATTCATTTCAGTTTCTCACGTTTCCCATCATTTTTGATCCCTAGGATTTCCTGGACTTTTTTAAATGTTCAGCTCTTCATTTAGAAATGTATTTGTTATATTTTATCAAGCAGTTTCAGTTGTTTTATAGCCCAAGATTTTGTTGTTATTGTTATTTTTACATCATCTAGTCTGCCATATATTGCCAGAAATTGAAATCCCAATTATCTATCTTTAAAATATATTTTATTTCCCTTTATAAATTTTTACAACTACAAACTTATCGTATGTAATTAAAAATGTCCTTCTTCTTTATGGTTGGAGTTGGTACAGTCCATCTCTGCCTTGAGTTGGCTCTATGCCTGGTTGAGATTTTCTCAGAGGTACACTCTAGTGTGTGGATATTCCAAACTGGTCTTTCCCTCCTTTCTCCTTTCATAGATGGCAAACCTTTATTACAGTCTGAAGGTTCTCTCCACTTATATCTGCTCCCTATCTGTTTTATCAACACAGACATTTTCCCCAATATATCTCCAGAATGTCCAATTCTGTCTCGGTGTCTGCTTCTCAGAGGATCCAAACCATCACGCTCAGTGAAAATAGGGTTTGCCTTTTATGGTTGTATACTTTAGTCTTATAAATTTAATGGCAATTTTGCTAAAATTGCAATAACCTCTCTCATATTTCTGTATTTCTTTGAAGACAGTCTACCATTTTTATTATTCACTTACTGACGCGCTCTGAACTGATTTGGAGAAACCACGGATCATAAAATACTTATGGTCAATTATATACTTGTAAGATAATCCTCCTGAATATTTGTGGAACCTCCTCGGGGAATTACCAGACTGGAGCAACATTCTAGAACCTTCTATAGCTGGATGAAATGAAAAGTGATTTGGGTAGGACACCCTTCTAGTCTGTCCATGTAGGAAAGTTTGTTTTATGTATTCTTTCCATGAGTTCTCCATGGATTAGGAAAGTTTTGGTAGAATAACAATCTCTTTTTTTTTTTTAGGAGTTTTCTCTGACATACTCCCTAGTTCACTCCCCAAATAGTTAAGGTATTTATCAAATTATATCTCATCACAAAAATTTGATTAAAATTTTGGTATTTGTATAGAATGACTCGTGACACGCATATAATCCAATTCTCCAATTAAATTGAGGTTCAGATAAATTACTTTTTACATGTTCACTATTTGTCTCTTTCGTCTAGATCATTCTTTGAATACAGTGAATTTACTTTGTATTTCTTTGTATTCCAGACAACACAGATGATCATTAAATATTTGAGGAAATGTCAAATTAAAACCCAGGAATGATTTACTTTACCTCTCTCTAGACTTATTCACCAGATTTCTCAAAAATTAAACTGATTTCTTTAAAAAAATGCGGATATTAAGCACTTCCACTAGAAGCGTTCATGTATATAAAAAATTTTGAAGTAATAATAATTTCTTTATTTTGTAGATGATTTAAAAGATAATTTTAATTTATTTCTATTTTTATATAAATTGGTTTATATTTTAAAATTTTCCATTGCTGTAAACTTTTGGAAAAAATTTAATATACTGCTAGTTCATAAGCAGTTCAGCAAATATATTTAAGAAAGTAATCACATCATTCAGTTTACACCATCAAATTAACATTTCATTATTAACCTGCCATATTAACTGACTAATTTTCAATTAAAATATGTACCTTTAATTGAATAAACAAGATACTAAGTTTCACCAACATGTTCTGTTAAATATTAACACACACAAATAAGAAGACAAAGTGGAGAGAATAAGTATTCATTATCCCTTGCTATTATAATAAAGTAAATATTAATTGGATTATTTTTAAGAACATTCCAAAAAATACATTATGTAGATTTTTAAAGATCGATAAAAAGATAAAAGGACTATGTGTTTGCAGAATTTCTTTTTATAGAAAACTTTATTCTTCTAGGATGCTATCTTAACCTTAAATTTAAAAATACTATGTACCAAGATGTTTATAGCAGTCTTATTCACAATAATTTAATTGGCCACAACCTAATATGGTTTGAAATATTTAACAAATTATGGAACATGGATGTAATGGAATATAATCTGAATAAAAAATGTTAGTAATATTCTAACATGTAAAGTACTTATGATCAATGTTACATTAGTAGGACAATCTTCCTGAATATTCATGGAAACTCTTTTTGGAATTTCCAGGCTACAGCAGCATTCTAGAACCTCTTACGGCTTAATAAGGTGAGAAATGATTTGGGCAGGGCCCCCTTCATGGTCTGTCAATGTAACAAAGCTTTGTTCTTTACGTTCCCAGAGCAAGACGAGTGCAAGCACTCTCTTATCATACAATCAAAGTCAAGGGTTTTATTAATAGTTCACATTAAATAAGGTAAAAATATTGAGAAAGAGGAAAGAAAAATTCTCAAATAGACCACAGAGAAGTATCAAAACTTAAATAAATTCTAACTACAGTCCAAAGTCGAAAGCTCTACTCTCCTTTTATCATCTCAGCCTTCAAGACCTCTGTAGAAATCAACAGAGGCCAAGCTCTGACACTCAGCAAGCAGATAGGTTGTAAAATTGGCAAAGTACAAAAGTTCTCTGAATATCATTATGTCTGTACTGAGGAGGCGCCTATTCGGGGAAGTGCAGGAGATGAAGGGGAAAGAGAATTGAGGTGGAGGAAAGGGCTCCTATAAAGGAGCCACCTGTGGGTTGTGGAAAGCAAAGGAAAGAAAGGGTGAACATCAGAGAAGAAAGGACGCACAGGAACTGCGGAATGCATTTTTAGCTGTTGCCTTAAGTTGACATTTGCCTTTTGGTATTAAGACCGACGACCCAGAATGAACAGAGGTCAGATGTTTATTGACTCTTGGGTGACAAACATAACTCAGAAGTCCCTTTTGATTCTATGCACAACTAAAGATCAAAATTTCCATGAAATTCACTTCTGCAATTTTCAGAATCTCTTCCCCTCATCTATCTCCCCACTTAATGCTTTGGTAGTGCGGTCTCTTGTGTTATACTAGGTAACCAGATTCAGGTATAGTACTTAATCCACCAACCCATCCTCATCCTGCCCCACCCTATCTCTACAGAGTTTTAGCAATCACTACGTAAATTCTCTTTCAGAGAGATGCTAGTGAGAAACTATCTGGCCCATAGAGAAGAATGGATCCTTCTTTATGGCTACTGATAGATGTTGGCCATACCCTTGGAGATCGATAAGGATATGAAAAGCTACAGACCCCTCAGTGTCGAGAAGTCTGTATCCATGGCTGATGGACAAACTCACAGCAACTACAGTCAATGCAACATTTCTAAACTTCTTACCATTCCTGCATATGTCAGAGTAGCTAGAAATAACCCTGAGGGATAAAAGAGGTTAGGGGAGTACATGAATTAAAAATGCCAACAAAAACAAAATCCACACTATGTTCAATGATATCATGTCATGTTTGAATTAAGTAACAAAATATTTTTCCATATAATAAGCATATTATGTCTTCCCACATATATTTCCACACCCTTCTTGAATCAATGCGCAATTTTCTCTTTCCTTTTGTGTAATGTCAGGCTAGTTAACTTCACAGTCAATGCCACTGTGGAAATGCTAGGAGAGGGTATGGAACAGGGAAGCTTGTTCTATAATAGAATTCTGTAATAGACTATGTATATGTCTTTTTTGGCTTATATAGATAAATGGTTAATCACGTCATTTCCCCTTAATCCCTCCTGAGTCTACCGGTTGGGGAACAGAAACACAGTGGCAGAATTCAATGTGGCTTTCTAATAGGTAAACTAGAACTGCTACCTTCTCCCCTTATCTTCTCACGTAAGCCAGATGAGGAGTGTAAGATGGATGGGGCAGAATCCCAGGAAATGCTTTCTAGAACTCTTTTCTCTTTTTAAATAGAACACTATATGATATAGTAAGAAGATAAATAAATAAAAAAGCTCTTTGGAAAAACGATATGGCTCTGTTTACACGTTATATTAAAATTCCTTACCTAGGGGAAAATAAAAGACAAGATTGGAAGGAAATCGTCCCAAATAACACTAAATTCCTTTATTCCTTTGGGTTTTAAAACTCTGGGTGGTCCTTTTTATCTTCTTTTCACTGTTCTGTTTGTTCTAAATTCCCTGTGATGAGCAAGTATTACTCAAAATTTTATTAATAATATATTTAATAAAATTTAATCAATACTTTAGGAAACAACTTGTGTGGTGATCTCAACAGACTTTAAAACTGGTGTTTTAAAAATGTTCTGTCTTAATGAGGAATATAATTTTTATCTCAATTTTATACATTCATTCTAAGAAAATGAGAAGAAGTTTGCCTTTTGGGATGAACATCACATAGCTGAAGCTGTACTTCCGAGTGGAATATGCTCTGAGCGGAATCATTCTAGCACACCTGTTCTTCTTAAGCCCAGCATTAGAAAGACCCCAGCCCTCGGGAGCACAGCCTCTCCCTTTACAGACACTGTGGATCCACGTACCCAAAGGCTGAAAAGAATTAACATACACTCAGCAGCACCCAGATGTTGCAACTGTTGTCTTGACTTTGCAACATTCAGAAGGTGGAATGGGAGGATATTTCCAATTATTTTAAGTCATTTATGTAATTTTTAACAAACTATCAAAACAGAAAGTGTTAGTGTGATATCCCGGAAGGCATTTTTAAGTGGAGTAGTCGAAGAAGCATCATAAAATCAAATAGGTATTGGGAGACTAAATACACAAGCAATGGCCAGACCACATATAAAAATAGAATTCTGATCCACAACCTGCAGCCACTGCCCAGGAAACCAACTCCTTATCTACAGCAAGCAGCCCAGGAAGCCAGACTGCTATAAGTCAGATTTCTGAGAAGTCAGACTGCTATCTCTAGTAACAACCCAGAAAGCTAAACAATAAATTCTATAACAATTAGCCCAAAATGGCCAGGACTTGATTAGCAACTGACAGTTTCCCTAATTTTTGTCCCCATTTCCAACTTAGGACCAACCAGCGGAAGCCAAATATGCACCCCCCCAACCAATCCCATAGGATGCCCCACTCCTATTTAGCAGCCAACAGCCTCCAATAAGGACATATAATGAAGCCTTCCCTTTCTGTCCACTACAAATCTTTCCCAGTCCTCTGCCTGCCTTTTAGTCTCGGCCAAAACGCAAACAATGGTAGCTGACTCCCTTGCTATCACAAGCTCTGAGTAAACAGTCTTTGCTTTTGGTTGATCTTCCTTTCTTCCATGCCATGGACGAACAGAGAAAATGACGTAACCAACTTGTAAAGGGATTCGTTAAAAGGCACAGGAACTTAGTAACCGCAAACTGTATATCATGAAATTTATACCTAAATATGCCATACAGGGTAATAAACACACCTAAACTTTATAGAGCATTCCTTGGAGAATCACTATAGCATGGCTTTTTAATGTTCACATATACAGTGATCTCCAAGCATTTTTAGTTTTGTAAGCTTTCAATAAATTTTTACCAAACATTCCCAAAATATGCTTATTTAGATATCTTATAAATGTAACAAATTTAGAAAATTTAAAGGATGAGATAAAGTGAAATATAACTACTTATAAACATTACACAAATCATGATGACTTCATATTATCAGTAGTTAATACCTTTGTTACAGGTATAAATTTACTTGTCAAAAAGTCTCCTTTGGCCAGGTCCAGTGGCTTACACCTATAATCCTAGCACGTTGGGAGGCCAAGGTGTGACGATTGCTTGAGGCCAGGAGTACAAGACCAGTATAAGCAAGAGCAAGATCCCATTTCTATAAAAAAATGAAAAAATTATCGAGGCATGGTGGCATATCCCTGCAGTTCCAGCTACTTCAGAGGCTGAGACAGGAGGATAGCTTGAGCCCAGGAGTTGGAGGTTGCAGCGAACTGTGATGACGCTACTGCACTCTAGCCTGGACAACAGAGAAAGACCCTATCTCCAAGAAAAAAAAAAGCCTTCTTAATAATTTCCAAGCTTTATGTCCAAGAATTAGATAATTAGATTGTCACTATTTTTACTTTTTAAGTAGCTAAACATAAACTCATACTAGGGATGGGTAAAAATGTCAGCTCTGCCATTTTCTTGATGCTTGCCTGTGCTTATACCATTGTTATTAATATATTTTATCTGTTGTATCTTTGAAAGATTCTTTCTAGCCCACTTACTATCTGATGGTTGAGATGCAAGCAAGGTAATACCTTCTATAAAACCACTTAAAAGGTTGATTATAAAAGGTTGCTAGATGCTGAAAGCAAGCAAATGGTCAACCCTCTATGACCATCTCCTCTTTTGTGGAACACTCCAAAACAAGGATAATATTAGTAAGTTTAATTTATTTTTCATTTTTAAAAATATATTAATAGAATTAGAATATTAAGAGATAAATAGCATCTCTACTATTTTTCTCTCATTATCTCAGTAGATCCTTCTGTGGAGACATGCTTTGAAGACTAGACAAGCTATCATATTATTTCCCTGAATTTAATAAAGAAACACCTTTTTTGCAAATAAAGATAAGGAAGAAATGAGATGTAGAGTGTGCCTACATTTTCTTAGCTTAAATTCATCATATAAGGGATTATGCGTACATAACCTTTTTTGACTATGGGTTGGCCTTCTGAGCTAAATGGGAAGGATTCAATCTGAAGAATGAAACCTTAGAACATGTGCTTCAGATATTTGTTATTTCAGTTTCTCTGTTTTCCTTCCTTGAAAATTGGCAGCTCCAGAGTGCAATGCATTTAGATATTTAGTTCATGTTAAATCAGCACAATTATCTTATAAAAATTATGCATCATAAGTGGTTTGATAAACACATTAGCTAATTCTCATATTACCCAAGAGGAGGCATGTCAACCAGATGTGCTGATATATCTAAGTTCAAATTTTCCAAGTACGGGACAATCACCGATCTGCATTTTTAGTAGCTCTGTTTGCAATTTTCTTCATTATCCATTAGTGATTTAGACTTTCCTTCTTTCTTTCTTTTTGTAATGACAGAATTTAAACACCCGTGTCTCAGCCATTTTGAGGCATTCATGTTATGCCAATCTCTACTGATTATTAAACTTCTTTAAAAACTTTTATCTACTTCTTCCCTGATATATTTGCAAAAGTCTCATTATCATTATCTTCTTCTGCTAACAAACTCCATTTACGATTTGGCTATTATCTTTTCCTTGTCAGTCATAACTAATGGGGCAGAATATTATTTAATTTTTTCCCATCTATTCTGTTCCTGTCATGCAGTTATTTCCCCCTACATATAGATCTTAAAATAAGTCAAAGGAACCAGTTCATTAAAAAATTATTTGAATGCTTCCCACAGCACACAGGCTTTCATTTTGGTGTCAGTTTAGATTCTTTATCTTATTCTTATTCTCCCAGTTGGATCTTTCTTCTAGCAGAGAATACAAGGAAACTCTTTAATATAATCTTTCTTAAAGTCTGATGCCCAATGTTATGATCTGTAAAGCCAATCTGTGTGATAGTTAGCTTTGAGTCAGCCACGGTAACTGCAGAAACACTGGCCTGTTATAATTAATTGAAAGCTTTCAAAAGAAGCTGGAATTCACACAGGGCATAGCTCTTTACCCTGCACCAAACCTGTTCCACTATTCACATAAATACATGCATTCAAGAGGAATCTTTCTACACGTGTTCATCTGTTTTCTAGTAGTCATGCTAATAAATATTAAATTAATTGAAAACAGAAATTCAGAAACAATAGCGAAGAAGGAAGTATAGACCACTGACACTGATTCTTAAAAGTGATTACTTCTGGGAAAGAGTGTGTGATTAAGAAATGGAAGAGGAGATACAAGGGATTGTTCAATTTCTACTGTATCCCCTTCTGTAGCAATTTAATATTTTACAGAAAGCATGCATTTTCTATACTTTGAAAATAATATAAAGAAAGAGAAGAGAGCATTTGAAAAATAATTACCTGCTTAACCATAACATTAAAATATAATCTAATTATTAGCTTTTTTTTTTAGACAGAGTCTTGCTCTGTTGCCCAGGATGGAGTACAATGGCATCATCATAGCTCCCTGCAACCTCAAACTTCTGGACTCAAGCGATCTTCCTGCCTCAGGCTACTGAGTAGGTGGGACTACAAGTGAACACCACCATGCCCGGCTAATTTTTGTATTTTTCTGTAGAGACAGGGTCTCACTCTTGCTCAGGCTGGTCTCAAACTCCTGGCCTCAAGCAATCCTCCCACTTCGACTTCCCAGAGCGCTTGGATTACAAGTGTGAGCCACCATGCCTGACCTAATTATTAGCTATTTCTAACAAAGAATATATTAATATTACTGTCTCACCAAGCATAGTCCACTTTTAATAGGACTTACAGACAGCGAGGCACCATGAGCAGCCTGGGGCAGATGTAAGTGGGGTTAGGTTCAGTATAGAGAAAATAATGCTGCAGTAATAACCAAAACGTACCTGTGCCAAATTTTTTGTGACTCGGGCATTTTGCTAAGGGCCATATTTATTTGCCATTAAATATGCCTTCACGTAGTCACCCAAATAGACATGCCACTTCCTGGACTTCTTCTCTGCTTCAAAGGGAACAGGCACATATCTGGATCAAGCCTGGTGGGAGATGTGCTATTGCTGGTGTTAATGAGACTGCATATTCATGGAATTAAAGACAGGATGTGCATAGTTCCTCTGTAAATGTTTTATAGGACATTGGTATAATCACCAGTATCGCAGAAGAAATTTTTTTTAATGATTCCCCAAATGTGACTATATTCCTTTGGGGAGAAATTTTACACAGTGTATTCGGGTGGAAAAGACAATGGTGGGGGTGGAAGTGTGGAAAGACATGCTCCTGTTGATAGCTGAGTTTTTGGAAAATGTTCTTAAGTCACATTGGCCATAGTCCCCATACAGAATTCTTTGTTTTCACCTATTTCTCAGCAATATAAACACACAAGAACAAAGCCTAAGTCAGAGGCACTGTGGAGCAAAGAGGGAGGCGTCTTCTGCTTTACTCAGAAAAAATTAAGTTCTGGCAATTTTATAAATTCATCCTAAAAATGACATCTTTATTTTGATTGAGTGACAAATAACATCTTATGACATTAAGCAGAAATTTACGTATATGCTCTGGGGATTCAATTGTTCAGGGTGAAGCATTTGAGAATAAAAAACTGTGCATCTCAGCCCCATCCTCCTTGCGAACAGTGTTGCCGAGCTTGGTAGGAATGTGCCTAATGTTCTTAGGTAACGAAGGCGAAATCACGTAGCGGGGCATCAGGAAAAGATGATGGGGAGGGTGTTGGCTACTCTGATGGATTTAAAATAGAAATTAAAACAGTGTCATCCAAACCACAATCAAAAATATCCTGCATATCTAACTGACTTACCTGAGGAAAAGACACTCACGATTAGGACAGTATTTAAAGCAGGAGTGTCTGGAAGTTCGGGAGGTGGCCACATTTGATGATGATCATTAATCCGAGTTGAGATGACTCAAGGAGTAAAAACATCTGTCCAATGGGTTGGTCCCAAAGCAAAAAACAGCCATCACAGGGGCAAATCTGCACCTCCATTCTCTCTTTTGGTCAGTCAACATACACCACACCAAGCATTTCACTGAATCCTTATAAATAAACTATAAGTTTAGTATCCCTATCTTAAAGATAAGAAAAATAAAACCAGAGAAGTTAATAACTACTGTAACTAGTTTATTGAATAGGACGAACTCAGGAAAGACCCCTTAAATACTGTCAGCTTTTCCTTCCCTGTCCTTTGACAATACCTGAGGCAGAATCTACAGCTTTCCAGTTGTTTTTAGGCACTAAAAAGAGTTTCATTTTCAGATGTTGAGAAGTCCAGTCCAGTCCAAATCAAAACTTCAATCTCTTAACCAATTAGGAACTTCTCCCCTCCTGCAACTCGAAGCTGAACCCATAATTTTTCAGACCATGCATAAAGAGTGGAGGTGGGGTGGTCTCTTCTCTTCCTACCCTGAAACCAACTCCCCCCTACTCATTCTGGTGCTCTGGTTTCTCCATCGTCCAGAGCAGTAGGGGGAATAAGCAATAAAGGAATGGAAGTTTCTTTTCCTAGCTGATGCTTTTTATAGTGCTTTTTTATATGTCTCATAGCTCTTGCAAAACAGTCATTTGAATTCTGGCTCTTTTGTGGGGTTCACTGTGAATTTTCCTAGCTCCTCCTCAGAGACCTCTCCATTGCACCATTTCCCCAGGGCGAGGGATACAATGCCAAGCTGACCTCCTTTATTCTACCCTACTTCCTGCCCTCTGCTGGAGTCCCATCATCCCAGCAATATTCCTCCAGGATGGGGTTTTCCAATAGAGTTCACTCCTGCCTATCCCACTGAGGGTCAACTTGGCCTCCAGGAAACACTGAGAATATTTGTCCCAGCAAACAATTCAAGCGCAGGTCTCTCCATGTCTTCCCCTCAGTTCTCTAAAAGTAGGGCCTGAGACAGAGGCTTGAATGCAGGTAGTTTATTGGGGTTATAATCCAGGAAGCAAGAGAGCAGGTGAGGGAGATAAAAACAGGAGCCACAGCCAAAACAGGGATGCTCTACAAAGTTGGCCCCAGTGAAGGACAGGGGTGGTCATCCTGTCATGACAATGGTGGACCTTTATGAAATGCATCTCAGAGCTGGCATGGATGGGGTGGGAGGGAGTAAGCAGAGGAAAGCAGAAAGCATTTATCTATCATCTCCATCTCCCATCCCTGGTTGACCAAGTGTGTCCTCACTAGCATTAACTCCCCACAATTCCAAGTTGAGTACAAAAGAGTTCAAGGTCACTGTATCAGAGGAACGCTAGGCCAGGAAGGGAAGGCTACACACATGGGCCTGAGTCTAGGCCCTGTCTCACTATACCTGTAGGAAACAACAGCAGTGACTGCAGTGAGAGGTAGGTGGCCAAGAAAATTTCAAAGTGATGCATGGGAGGTGTCCAAAACACTTTCTCTAATGCCCCGTCTCCTTTCGTGGCTGTTAAAAGATAATTGTTTTTAAAAAGATAAAACCATGATTGTCACACAAATGTAAAATGAACATGCATCAAGATTATTTTTAAGGCTGGGTGTGGTGGCTCACACCTATAATCCTAGCACTCTGGGAGGCCAAGGCAGGAGGATCACTCGAGGTCAGGAGTTCAAGACCAGCCTGAACAAGAGTGAGATTCTGTCTCTACTAAAGAAATAGAAAGAAATTAGCTGGACAACTAAAAATATACAGAAAAAATTAGCCAGGCATGGTGGTACATGCCTGTAGTGCCAGTTGCTTGGGAGGCTGAGGCAGGAGGATCACCTGAGTCCAGAAGTTTGAGGTTGCTGCAAGCTAGACTGATGCAACGGCACTCTAACCCAGGCAACAGAGCAAGACTCTGTCTCCAAAATAAAAAAAAAAAAATAAGATTATTTTTAATTCATTAACTAATGAAGGAACAAGCAAGATGCTAGAACCAGTTCAAAGAAGAATCCAAAATACTCAAATAAAAAGAATTTGCTTAATAGATATAAAACTGGCTTCTTAGGAGGAGAAGGGGAAGGAATCATTTGCATCTCCATTAGACAAAATTCACTTGCATCTCTGTGGACAGGAAAAATTTGCCTTGCTATCAGTTTTTTGAAATTTATAGAATTATAAAGTAACTCAAAGAAAATGAAAGATGCAGACCCCAGAGAATCTTATAACCATGGAGCGTGTTCTAGACAATAGACAATGTCTAGCTTTCCACTAAAAAAGACTCAGTTACCTTTTTTGCTTCTTTCAGACTTCCACAATTTTTTCCTGACAAGGCCATCATGGAATATTCTAGACTTTATTTTCCCATATTCCCATCAGACATTCTTCCAGGAACTCACTTGTGATCCAACCCAAAGAACTAAAGGGTAAACCTGAAAGTCAGAGGTCAGTAAATACAACCCACAGGCCAAATCTGATCAGTCTGTTTTTGAAGATAAAATTTTATTGGACTACAGCCATACTTACGTACTGTCTGTGTTGCTCTACAACAGCAGAGCCGAATAGTTGTGACAAGGACCTATGGCCCACAATACCTAAAATATTTACTATTGGGCTCTTGACAGAAAAAGTTTGCTGAGCTCTGCTCTAGGTCACCAAGCAAACAGCAAGATTGTGAAATGTCGATTTTGCTTTCCATCGGATGGCCCCTGTCTCTGAGAATGGTTTTCCAGAGATTGAGCTCAAGAAAGGAATATGGGAGAAACATTCTAGCATTTTCTAACCTTGTTCATACCCTTCAAAGAATCCTTCTTTTCTCTCCTTTACCATCTAACTTTCTCTTAGATAGAATGGAGCTGGGCAACCGGGGAGAACCGTGAAAAGACTAGTTTGACCTCTTCCTAATAAAGTCTACATGGAAATGTCTAGCACCTCTCCTTGCAAAGTATGTGCATTCACCACCCACTGCCTTCAATTTACAAGCCTTAATTGAAATTCCAAGAACCCAGGAAAGGTCTTATGCTGTTCCATAACTACCCAAAGACAAAGCTGCTTAATAAGCTATTAGAACTGAGATTCAAATTCAGGTCTGACCTAGTTCAAAGCTCGTCCCGCTCTCGGTATTGGCATGACTCACAAGTTTACAGCCTGCAGGGACCTACCTCAGGCTGACGTCATCTACTTTCAGAGCCATTTTACTGCTATTTTAAAAGACATTGGATGTGGCAAGAGCATTACGGTGAGAAAAAATGTTTTGGGTGGAATGCTTGATACCTCCTTTTCTGCTTTCCCCGCTATGCAGATGGGGGAGGAGACATGGGTCGGCTTCCACACCAGCCTGGCAGAGGAAACAGACATCTGTCTCAGGACGGTATTTCTTACTATCGATAGCAGCCAGGAGTCATTTCTGATCCAAGAGAAAAAAATGTGTCTCAGCTAAGAAATGTGAGATTAAAATTCAAGCATACTGAAACTAAACTTCGAATTAAGTTTCTTTCCTTCTTTCTTTTAAGAACTGCTTAACAACAACAATAAAAAGAATTTTCACATTTTTAAAGCACGAGGTAGGATGTTTCTGTTAATAATTAAGACTTGGAGGAAAAGCATTCAGAAGCCAATCAGCATAAGGAAGGGGGCAAACGGCACCAGCAAGGTGCAGCGTCTTCACAACCCTTTATCTTTCCCTTCCTTTCAACGACAGAGAAGCCCTCCCCACTCCGTTTTTGGTTGTGATAGAATACAGGACCTGGGTGTTGGGGTGATTATTTTATAGTGCAGATAGGGACTCTCAATCTGAATGTCAAGACTGTTTCTTGGGCTGACATTTGGAGACCTTAACTTGTTTTCTTCATTTTCTGCAAAAGTATTTTCTCTGGTTATTTTTACTTAAGGAAGTCAATTGTCACATTTGAAGCAACTGTGGGGATGCCTTAACCCACTCATTCTTGAGACATGGTGAAATAAAGTGGTCAGTGGATACCATATAAAGTATGGTATTTATAACGCAAGGGCAGAAAGGTGTGATCCCTTTCCTTATGCATCGTGTGGGCCACACCCGATAATAAAAGACGGGTTAACAAGAAAAAAGCATAACAAATTTATTTAATCAAAGTTTTATGTGACAAAGGAGGCTTTAGAAGTGAAGGCCCAAAGGCACAGGGAAAACTGTCTATTTTTATGCTTTGGTTCAAAAAGAATGGACAGCCATATAGCAATGTGATTGGACAGAAGGGTATGATCTAATGACAACAGACAGAAGAAGGAAAGTCAGCAAGGCCTGTCTAGTCAGATCCTCCTTAGCCTCTCTGTGTAGCCTCCCAGGTACGGGGCAAGGCCCTCTGGAATGCAGACTTTCAGGGGAGAAGGGAGAAGAAAGAGTATGACCTTTCTAGGTTTTATGGCTTCAAGGAAGAGGGGTTCTAGTTTCTATAAATCACCTTTGGGAAGAGGAATTCTAGTTTCTATGAGTCACTTCAGAAGAGAAAGACGAGTGGGAAGAGAACTTTGCTTCTGAGATCACTTCTGAGGTCTTCTCTCTCCTTCAGTTCAAAGTACTCAGCATGCCACAGCGCTGTACCAAACTTGAGATATGGTTTCTGACCTCAGTGTTAGTATACCAGGAAAAAGCAAAGCTTTTACATTGAATTTGGGTTCAAATCCTGGGTCTGCCATTTGCTAGCTGTGTGATTTGGCACAAATTGCTTCACATCTTTGAACTTTAGTTTTCTCATCTGTGAGTTAGGGATAGTAATTACTGCCTAATTTTATCTTGAGATTTAAATGACAAAGATTAGAAAAATCTTAGCACCAACACTGCTACCAGGTAGGTATTTCAATAAAGTGTTTGCTCCCTCCCTCTCTACTCTGCTATGCTCGACAGTTATGCCTCAGAGAAATTTCATGAGTTCAGATATTGCCATCAGCACTCCACATTATTAATTTCTCCTATTTTTCTATCTCCTATTTTTCTATCCCAAATACAAATGCATTTGTATTTCTCCTCAATTTAGCTGGCAACTTCTTGACCAAGCAAAAAAAAAAAAAAAAAACCAGGGAATAAAAATTAGCTTCCTATACCAAAACCCATCACCACAGTTGGGTCTGACTGAGTAATTGGCCTCCAGGTTTTAATACCAAAGGGGACCTCAAGAAACAGTTACACAGCTGAAGATAATTAATAATAACTGGCCTTCTAGAACAGTGGAGAACATGGATGTAAGAAGAGGATGCTAAGCTTTATAATGTTAAATGCTCTTTATGAGTGTAACAGAATACCAGTTGCTTTCATGGAGGGTAGTTTCAGAACAAAGCCCTTGGGGATCTTGAATTCAAAAGGAAAAGAAGTCCTAAAGAACATGATAATAAAAGTATAAAATACCCAGAAAGTCTACAAGCATACAGTCTATGAAAAGATGTTGGCTCTTTATTTTGGTTTAGATGGATTTTTCCAAGAGGAAAAGTCACACAGTCAAAACAGATAAATAAATAAATAACCACACCGATGCAGTGTGGCTTTATGTTGGTTTTTAAACTTTTCAATGGATTGGAAATAAAAGCTACATGACAATTTAAAATGTGCTTTTCCGCATCTTTCCAAACCAAGTAATTTTACAAATTATATTAGGGTTAGAATTTGCTGGAAGCCAACAATGTCCTTGTATATAACCCCTGAGGCATAGTCTCTACCCAATATAAATAACACCAAAGATGTCTGCTTTCAACTGCATGAATGGTTTTATGGTATTTTTCCTAGTTATTCCTCTGGAAAGTCTCTATTAGCATTACCAAATAACTCCAGTGCAAGAAAGAAGTCAATCAAGATAATCCAAAGTCCAGGAACCTGGCTCACTGTGATCCAGTTTAATCAGCAACGTGTGTATGAGAGCCAAGTAGACCAACCAGAGTAAGACGATACTTCCTGGTTCTTTTCTGTTGGCATCTGCCTCAAGCAGGTTTTCTGTCATTAATAGCTGTCATCACAGAGGACTTCCCAATTGCATCCTACCCGGTGTAATATGCGTCAGAAGGGAAAATTATTTTCTCATCAATCGTGCTCCCCTAATATAAACAGCTACTCCTTCCAAGTTAAGGGAGGTAGGAAACGTCTGCAGGCTCAGGCCGCAAACCAGTTACTCACTCTTTCCTAAACACTAATCATCTTCAGAACACAAATTTTGCGTTAATGTAAATTTATGCAATAATATTTGAATTTCCGTGGTGATTACTGCCAGTCGAAAATAAAATTCACAAGCATAAAACCACTAAATCATTTCAGTTATAACTGTATCCCCAGCTCTTAGAAGAATGCCTGGCACACAGAAAGCATTCAATAAATGTTTGCAGAGTTAGCGACTGTGCATGATAAACAGAAATTAAGCCAAAGAAGGGGGATAAGCTCACCTTTGGAGAGTGCAGAGAAGGGGGAAGGAGGGGAGATATGGGAACAAAAAGGAAAGGAAAGAGGGCCTTCGAAGTAACCATAGGAATCGCATGGGTGGTTCAGTGGTAGGATTCTCGCCTGCCAAAGTAACCATTGAAACCACTAAAAAATAAGGGCTAGACAGAGTAAAAAGAGGCCACCAAAAAAAAAAAAAAAAAAAAAAAAATTGAGTCGAAGAAGCCAAAGAGATTGAGAAAACCTTCTAAAAACAAGAAGTTGTAGAAGAGTAAACATTAGACTATTTTAGGACAGGGTACAATATTTCCCCTTTTTTTCACCAGTCTTTTCCTTTCTCTTTTGTCTTCTAAATAAACAAATATATCCATTTTCAACTTCGACTTTCATTCTGATCCTTTGTATAAAAAAATTTCAGACATCCATAATTTTACTCCAACAGTAAAACAACAAATTGTAAAATAGACTAATTGTGATAGAGACTTTTTTTCTCACGTGGGGAGAGAGAGAAAGAGAATGAATGGACAGATAGGTTATATAGAAAGATAGGACACATAAGCGGTTTAGCTAATCCTTGACAGCATCAATTTCGTTTTTATAGAAATCACTGAATTAATAAAGCAAGAGTGTTCCAGCAACAACGAAGAAGCTGCCTCACCTTTTATGACCGGCCTTGGAAACCACACAGGTCCCTCTGCACACTCTATTGGTTGAAACAGTCACAAGCCCACCCAAGGTGGGGAGAATGAGACTCAACTCTTCAAAGAGTAAAAGGTCACGTGGTAGAAAAGTCTGGGAGGCAAAAGAGATTGTCTTTGGAAAACACCGTCTGCCACAGTGACTTTCTGAAACTGCAGGTGGGATCCAAGGTCTGGAGACATCTTTCACTATAGGACTTAACCCTTCCGCTTTTCCTTGGGAATGCCCATTACTCTCAAACCAAGAATCCTTCAATTGTCACAGACTTTTTTTTCTTTTTGAGACAGGCTCTTGCTCTGTCACCCAGGCTGGAGTTCAGTGGCCTGATCATAGCTCACTGTGATCTCAAACTCCTGAGTTCAAGTGATCCTCCCACCTCAGCCTCCAAAGTAGCTGGGACTACAGGTATGCCCAGCTAATTTTTTTATTTTTTATTGAGACAGGGTCTTGCTATGTTGCCCAGGCTGGTCTCAAACTTCAGTCCTCAAGTGATCCTCTCATATTGGCCTCCCAAAGTGCTGGGATTACAGGCATGAGCCACTGCACCTGGCCACCGCACGCTGTCTTGCTGGGCTAGAGTTGCTGTATTCAGTACCGTCAACTTAATTCCTCAATCATTCAGTCTTGTGACCACAGAAAGAAAACTTCCTTTTTTATGTACAAGGCTTGTGGAAGAGAAATATTGCCGTGGACCAACTCCTCCTAAACACAAGAGCCTGAATTCCTCCCCACTCCCACTCCTCACAGAATTAGGTACTCCTTTCCTTAGTGCCTCATTCTATAGCTCTTATATTAATAATTGTTCTTACCAAATTGTATTGCAAAGGTTTCTTGGCTTTCCTGTCTCTCAAATGAACCCTCTGACCAGCCCTTGAAAACAAGAAAGGTGTCTCATTCATCTTTTTTAATCGATACATGACAATCGTACATATTTATGGGACATAGATGAATTACAATAATGCATACAATGCTTAATGATCAAAGTAGGGTATTTAGTATAACCATCACCTCAAATATTTATCATTTATTTGGCAACATTTCAAATCTTCTTTCCTAGCTATTTTGAAATATACAACAAATTATTGTTAACTCTAACCACCCTACTGTGCTAGCAGACACTAGAACTTATTCCTTCTATCTAACTGTATGTTTGTGCCCATTAGCCAACCTTGACCTCATGGAGGCTGAGAGTAAAATAATGTCTCATTTGTCTTTGTACATCCAGATCTAACTAATCATTTCTGTCTTGAAAATCACAATGCTGTAATGCATAAGTCAATACTTGAATCCAGAAAACCCGGGTTCCTATCCCAGTTCTTCGGTATACCAGCAGGGAAGCACTGGAAAATTCATTGAACCTTTTCTCATCATTAACATGGGAATAGGAAGACCTCGCCTGCCTATATCATACACAGTTATTGATGAGAATCAACTGAAAGGATAAGCTATGAAATTACAAAGCATTGTTTTCTCATATTAGTTTCTAAATGAATATATATCTTTACCCTTTATTGCTAAAGCTTGTAAAATTTCAGTACTTTGCACTAAATATTCTCTCCGCTCCATCAACCATACTAGACTTGATACACTGTTGATTTTAAGTATTTAGGGTCATCAATCTAAGCGGCACAGAATCTAACTCTTAAATATGCATTTTAAAAAACTAAGTAAGGGTTTAAAACAAGTAAAGAAAGTGGTTTCTCCACTGAGGATTTCAATTCAAAGCAAAAAAAAGGAAAAAAAGTCCTAAATAGATAAAGAAAGGATTCCTAAAGAGCACAGAGGGAATGAAAAGGGCATAGTGGATGGCAATGAACTTACTAAAGAAATATGCAGATTGTTTTCTCAGGATTTTGTTTGACATTTTGCAGTTAGAAATAATCTTCTTAAAAGTGCTTGTCAAAAAAATACATCATCAGCCCTCATTCATTGTAAACTATATTTTTTCAGAGAAATAAAACAATTCACCCTCAAGTCCATGAATATTTGCTACTTCAAAAGCAATAAAAAGGCCGGGCGTGGTGACTCACGCCTGTGATCCTAGCACTCTGGGAGGCTGACGCAGGCAGATCGTTTGAGCTCAGGAGTTCCAGACCAGCCTGAGCAAGAGCGAGACCCCGTCTCTACTAAAAAAATAGAAAGAAATTAGCTGGACAACTAAAAATATATACAGAAAAAATTATCCAGGCATGGTGGTGCATGCCTGTAGTCCCCAGCTTCTCGGGAGGCTGAGGCAGGAGGATTGCTTGAGCCCAGGAGTTTGAGGTTGCTGTGAGTTAGGCTGATGCCATGGCACTCTAGCCCGGGCAACAGAGTGAGACACTGTCTCGAAATATAAATAAATAAATAAATAAAAGCAATAAAAATTAAGTCATGCTAATAGCTGCTCTCTAGTCTTTCAATCCTCAAGTCTTATTATTTTCATGAAACAAATATTGATATATCAAAAAAAATTTTTTTTTCATTTCAGCAGATTATGGGGGTACAGATATTTAGGTTACGTATGTTGCCCTTGCCCCCCCCCAGTCCGAGTTTCAAATATGTCCATCCTTCGAGTGGTGCGCGTTGCACTCTTTGTGTATGCATATACCCGTCCCCTCTCCCTCCTCCCCCTCCCCCTCTCCCCTGCCCAACATCCAATAGATGTTATTCTTACATGTGCACTTATGTGTTGATCAGTTAATACCAATTTGATGGTGAATACATGTGGTGCTTGTCTTTTCATTCTTGGGATATATCAACAATTTCTAAGGTTACTTCATTTAACAAAAGCAGGAACTGAATTCTGAATATTCTGTAGTAATATAGAAGTGGCTTGATTTCTATCTGGAGAGGTTTGCAACTCAGGAATGTAAATAAGACAATATATGATAAGTCAAATACAATGTTTTTATTCATTATCTCTAATATCTAGAAATTTTGGTTATAAAACTAAAATATAATTGAGAAAATCAGACATTAAATAATATTTATGTGCAATTAACTTTCACACAGGAAGGATTCCCCATCCACCTTCATTCCATCATGGGGAGCTATACCACTCATGCTAACAGGTATCCAAACCTGTAAGGGAACCAGCTAAGGGACTGGATTGCTGTTAATATCTCTACGTCGATATGGACCGGGAGTTCCCCAGTTCTCACAGGGAACTTAGGAACTCAGAATAGCGCCAGGTGAGTCAGATGATTAAGCAAGCTTGGAAACCAGGAACTGCATTCGGTTTGCCACCTCCTTCCTACCATTCCTCGTGTCTGTCTTCCCAGCTCTCTAACCCCACGTGGCTCTCGGCCTCATTGTTCCAGCTCATGCTGTCTCTCTCTCTTTCTCTCACATGTGATTGGTACACCATAACACCCAGATATTCTCAGAGGTGACATTTACAGCTTTGACTCTTCAGAACCACGAGAGGCCAAAAGGTGAATAAATTTGTCATGTAGTCAAAGTAGGAATTTGAATCCTATGTATTGCAAAGCTGCTGTGAGGGCAGAAGCCACTTTAACAAGGGACTGCGCTCACTTTGCTTCTCTGTGTGGCTCTCAACACATCCTGTGAGCAATAACTCTGGTCCTCAAAATGAAGCCAGTGACTGCTGCTAGTGATGCAAGTAAAGACATGAGGAAGATCCCTATGAATCTGATGGTCCTTAACCAGAAAACAGAAGCTCACAAAACAGTTCATGTGGTAGATTAGATCTTTTCCCTTTGCCATGTAACTTTGCACATCCTTTTATGGTGACTACGGTGATCTCACTCACCCCTTTACTCTGAGTTCAGCCATATGATTTGTTCCAACCAGTAAAATGAAGTATAGGGTTACCAGATTTAGAAAATAAAAAATAAAAGGACATCCAAGTGGAAATGAGATGTGCCTGTTCTAAGCCTAGACCTCAAAAGTTCCTGTATATTTCTAGTCACTTTTGTGCCTCTATCTGCCTGAGCTAGCCTATTACAGGAGAAGATACAGACGGAGCAGAGCCAGATCTCCTCTGTCGCTCCTGCTGAGATCAGCACGATCAGCCAACACCCACCTCATCTTCATCCAAGTGAGTGAGCCCAGCCAGATCAGCAGAGCCATCTGGTTGACCCCCAAAAGACACCCTGAATGATGAGTAATAGACATTGCTTGTTATATGCCACTGTGGTTGTTTACAATGTAGCATTGTTACATTAACAGACAGCCAAGATAGCCCATAAGGGAAAATATGCTATAATGGAACTTGTGAACTTGTTGATTAGTGAAGGAGTCTGGTGACTTCCCCCAAATGCCAATGAATATGCACTTCTCCCTTCCTACCTCATCTTGTGCATTGAAACACTAGGTGGGGGAAGCCCTTTATTTTCTTATTCTTCCTCTCACAACAATGAGCAGAAACTCTTTCTATGTGTCCATTACCCTCCTGGATAGAAATATTGGCATTCACTCAGGCTCTTAATAGAAAGGACTGGTCACCACAGACTTATTCTTCCATGGCTTCTGAAGTCAGCAAGCCCAAATGGCTTGACTAACATTCCTGGGCAGGGGCAGATTAAAGGCACATAACCGTCTAATCAGAGCTACTTTGGGTAATATATGTGCAGCAGCACGTTAGAACTGAATTCTTTCAGCCTCAGCTTTGACCAGGATAAAACAACAGATACATATCAAAGTGAGAATAAGACAAGACTTTCACTTTCATATATAAATGGACAAAGAAGAAGGTCTGAAAACCTTGTCCCACGAATCTTGAACCTTCTAGCCAGATCATAATTATAAAAGGAGATCGCGGCGGGGGGGGAGGGGAGAGAAAATTGGCAAAGGTTTTCTGTTTGTTTGTCTGCAAGGTGTTGGTATACCGTGAATCCCCATCATCCTTTTTGTGGGAGAACGATGGAGGTACCACCTTCTGTCCCCGAGCGTATAGGGTGACTAGCTGGTGAAGAGGGTTTCAAAAACCCCTCAGAATGTCTCGAAATATGTTTCCTGCAGTTGGTAGAGGACTTATGACTGAGAAAGCTAAAACGAAGCATTGTCTGAGGTCTGCCTTCTACTGGGGAGCACAGAACTGTCCAGGGAGCAAAGAGCTGTCTCGTTCTTTCAGCGACGGTGCCAGAAGCGTGCTCTCTGGTAGGGCCAGCCTGCACACCCAGGGCTTGTCGGGCAAAGGGCCCTGTGGACTGGTGTCAGTCATGCCAGAGGGAGACCCAGCTCATCTAACCTTGGGTCCTGCCCAAGAAGGTTACACAGAAGGGTGAGAAGATCTCAGCAGAAGGTATCTGGACCTCAGGAACAGTATCACTGCATACCTACAGGCTGAGGGAGGAACTACAAATGGCCACCGAAACAGAGATAAATCCACATACGTAAAGGAAGCTGCAGGAGGAGGAGCTCAGCAGGTACCTCAAAGAGCCCAAGAAAGCACGCATGGAGAAAGGGTCTGTTCTAGTCACCCACAACCTAACTAGGGACGGCAGCTTTAGGCCAAGATGGCAAAGCTACCCAATCTTGTGAAAACCATAATGTTCCCTTATCTCTCCTCCTCCCACCTTTGACCCTGGCAAGAAACTGGAAGGAGGAAAAGACGGGTGGGCAGGGAGAGGAGGTCGGTAAAGAATCAGCCAGAGGACCACGCCCGAAGCAGGTTGGCCGTGAAGAAATGGAAATGATCAAATGCTGTCACGTTCAAAGTTTTGATTAACATCTTTACCACGACATTCTAATTAATGAATTGAGATTGTGTTTGCAACCTAAAGTGATCTTGGAATACTTAAAGCGCTACCATCTGCCAGTGTTGACATCCCAGAGAAGGAGAAAGTTAATCCCACTGAATCAAGCTTCAGGGTACGCGGGATGAAAGACTATCAGGCTGTGTTTTGTTTGTGTTGCAAGTGATGCTTGCTAAACTCACCACTCACAGACTGTTGAAGTTGTGTTTTCTCCTCTTGACGATGCATAGTGTCTTGTCTGCACTTAGGAATGGGTGAGATTCTTTTTCTTTCACTCACTGGATCTTGGTGATCAGAGACTATAAAAGATGAAAATTCTTAGACATCAAAGAACATTGTGGCCTGAAATACCCAAGGTGGACTGGAAGGAGGAGGGCACACTTCATGCCTCCTTCCTTGTCTTTAATGGCCCCGTGGTCTGAATGAGATGTGGTCTGATGAGTCCAGCCACCGACTTCCAGAGACCTCTCTCCTCTCGTGTCTTCCATAGCCCAGATGGCCCAGCAGAGTCATCAGGAGCCACGAAGAAACCCCTTTCTCCAGGCCCTCAGACTTTGCCTCCATATATATATTTTTTAAGATTTACCGTAAGAATACTGTTAAATAGCCAAAAGCCAGACTCACTTGAGAAGGTAAAGATGGGAATTAGTATTAAGATCCAGAGACTGTCTAATACTTCAGCCAGGAGGTATTAGAGCAGATATAGAACATTCCCTAAGTTTTAAAACAAATGGCCCAAAATAAAACGAAAACATTACAGTAGGAAGAGAAGAAGGATCTCTGTATTCACTTTTCATTTGTGAACTTTTGCTCCCTCTCCTTAAGATACACAAAAGTGAGCACAGATTATTATTTTAAAACAGCAAAGGCAAACTTTGCCTTGGGGCTGGTGAGGCTAATCCTCCACCAGCTGGTATTAAAGGAAACTTCTTGCTTACATTATCCCTTCTTCTTCTGGCGCCACACAGGTCCAAGCCTGGTGGCCAGATGAGATCCTCCTTCACCGGGGAAGGGGGTCAGCGCCAGACTCTGGACTAAGCCTAAGAGAGAGGAGAGGAAAGGGGAAGAAGAGAGAGGAGGGGAGGGGAGGGGAGGGGAGGGAAGGGCAGCCCCCCTGCTGGAGCTTAGAGAGCCCTTCCCCTCTGCTCATAAACCAAGCTCTGTTATAAAGCAAAGAGAATGCCAGAAAAAAAGAATGCTATTTAGTTAATCTCTGAAAAAGCAAGAAGGACAAAGAGACCATACAGGAGAAAATAACGAAAAGGATAAATTGCTTAGGGAGGAATAGATCTAGACTGGCTTGGTGTAGAAATCAAACCTGCCAATGTTTTCTCTTCCCTTGGAGGGCTCATCTATTTCTGCCTCAGCTCTCCACACAAATCCACACAGTTTCAAAAACATTCACTGTTCTCAGCTCAACCTGGACTATGACAGATTTTCAATATACTTCAATTCAACAAGAAGTTATTAAGCATCCACTTTGTACAAGGCACTGTGCAGGGCGATATGGAGGCAGCGACGATGAAGGAGACATGAATCCTACCCTCGGGGAGCTTTCAGTCGAGGTAAGACATGAACACAAATAATAAATTCGAGATAGTCTTTGGTGTAAGCTACAATGCAGGAAGCACAAACAAGAGAAAGATTAAACAGAATGTTGGGGAAGCCTTATAGACAAAGTAGCCTCAGAGATGCACCTTGAAGGTGTAAAGGATTCGAGAGGTTGAGACAGAGAGAGAGAGAGAGAGAGAGAGAAGTAGGGTGGAAGAGGCTGTTAGACTGCCTGAGAATAACTGAAATACTAATACTGCCAACCTGCATTGGACCAACCTGACCTAAGAGGCCAATTGGACAGAGTTTTTAGAGATCAAGGCATTGGGGGGAAACTGGAAACTGGAAACACACTAGGGTCACGGAATAAAAACAGAGCAGAGAATCAGGCCCTGCTCCTCTGCCACTCTTAAAATGCCAGTTGTCATAGATTACTAAGCATTTCCTTGGCTCACAGATGAGCGAATCCAGTGCAGTCCAGGCCAGCTCCCCGGCAGCATCTGGCCATCTACTATAACACCTGTGCCATCTACTATGACAAAGAGCACAGCGACGACGTTTGGGAGTAACAGCCTGAAGTCTGAACACTGTGCCTTAATCAATTTCTCCTGCCCTCCGCATTCTTTCCTTCCTCCAGTTTTCCAATATTTTCTGCCGGCATCCCGACAGTAATCCCAGCTCATCATTCCACTACAGGATCTCAGGTGTTTGATAACACCATCACAGTTCCATCAGAACCCAGCTCTGGGTTCCTCCCCGACTCACACGGGCCATCAAATCTGAACCAGATTCTTCTGGGTTCAAAGGGCAGGAATGAATCCCAAATGCAGTATGAGCGCTTTTACTATTTTGCCCAAATTATGCCTGATTGCCAATGGAGTAATTGGATGCTTAATTCCATTTTTGTTTAAATTTTCCTTTATTTGTTTTAAGGTAACCATACCAGAAGATAAAACAGGATATTTAGAATTTGCCCCACAATTGTATTCAGACTGAATGGGCTTTCAAGGCTCCTTTAAAAAGTCATTTGAGAAGAGATGCATGTGGGTATCTTTGCTTTGGAAGGAAATGTGAGAGGTTTTACAGAACCATGAACATAAGGTCAGAGACTGAGAAAAGATCTGAAAATTACAGGAGTCCTCTACAAACACGACCAGGAGTCCTCTACAAACACGACCAGCCAGACCACCTGCTCCACGGCACAGACAGTCTAATATCAGTAGTGTCTGCCCCCCACGTAACCTTCCCTACCGTTCAATTGTCTGCCATTGTGCGAAACAAACACGCTAATTGCTTAGTGAGCAAATGGCTCAGGCTATGTAATCTAGGAAAAATTCTCTGGAAATTGCTACCTTCAAGTCAATAGCGGTAAAAACGGACATGATTCCTAGTAATGGAAGAGCACTAAGAAAGCTTTGCCTCCCTCTGCCTCAGTTTCTTCCTTTGTGCAGTGGGGATAAAAAAAAAAAAAACGGTGCCCACCTCATGGAGATGTTGTGAGGAATAAATGAGTTAAGACCTGCAGGGCACTTAAAAAACAATATGTGGCACATAATAAGCACTCAGTAAATGTGCACACAAGACGAATGAATAAAAGGTCAGCCATCAATCTCCCCGTGCCTGCTGTAGTGTCGGAATTAATACCAAACGCATTAATTCCAACGCGAAGGAAGAATGCCCTGTCTGAGCGGCACAGGAGCGATGGAAGCTGAGCAGAATCCGATTCCCACCTCTTTTCTGCTTCAAAACCACACACCAAGAGAAATGGGAAGCCCTTCTAAAGAAAGAATTCCGCTTTAACAGCAGCCTCAGCTCTCCCCTTCACATCCAAACCCGCCCCTGGGTGCCGTTGCAGCCTCAATCACAGTGTGGTTATGTGGCTGCTCAGACGACCACAGGCCCCGGGAATCCCTTCCTTGGCTCGTCGGGCTCCTTCGGCAGACTCGGCTGTGCCACTTCCGATCACAGTCGGTAAGGAGACAACGGAAGTTTAGAGAAGCCTCACCTTAAGGCACTTATAAATCTTCAGCGATCACTTCTGAGCAGAATCAGATAAGTGGTATTTAGCTTTACCATGTCTGCTTTACGGGAACACACCAATAAGTCTGCTCTGTAAAAGAAAACTCAACAATGCCAAATGTCTTGATATTTTTGCCTTCTCTTCTTTCCAGAATTTAGAGATGAAAACATCCATCAGGCTCTGTAGGACTGCTCGAAGGGGAAAGAGAACTAAGCTTATAAGCCTCCACGAGACTCTGCTGAGCTCTTTTTTTTTTCCACCACAGCTAGCATCTTGCTCCGTCACCGGGGCCAGTGCAGTGGCACCATCATAGCTCACTCTCGCTGCAACCTCAAACTCTTGGGCTCAAGAGATCTTCCTGCTCAGTCTCCCCACTAACTAGAGGCATGTGCCACCACGCCTGGCTAATTTTTCTATTTTTTGTAGAGATGGGGGGCGGGCGTTGTCTCACTCCTGCTCAGGCTGGTCTTGAACTCCTGGCCTCAAGTGATCCTCCCCTGGCCTTGGACTCTCAAAATGCTAGGATTACAGGTGTGAGCCACTGTGCCGGGTCTGCTGAGCTCTTTTCTATCAATTAATTCAGCTAAACTTCACAACAACACACTACTGGAGAATCTCTAGGATTTGATACTAGCTTCCATTTCTGCTTTCTCAAGTGAGTTTGGCTTTTAGCTGTTAAATAGAACACCTATGGTTAATCTTTATAAAATTATGCAGAGACTAAGTCTGAGGGCCTGGGGAAGGGGTTTTTGTTGGCTCTTGCTGATTCAGCAGGGGCTCTTGTATGTCCATTTTACAGATGAAGAAACTGAGTTTCAAAGAGGTTAAATGACATCTGAAGGTCACACTGATAGTAAGCTCACACGCCAGGAGGATTGAAACTGCTATCTGTCCACTTCAAGTTCGGCACTCTCTCTCCGTTACACTCCACTGTCCTCCCTCCACTGAGCATCTACGGTTCACACAGGAACAAAACGAAAGGCAGAACAGAAAGTGGTCACCAGAGCTCATCTGCAGGGGTCTGTCATGCAGAAAAAAGAATGCAGGCTGGAAACACCTGGGCTGTGGTTAGGCGGAGTTCTGCCGGTGATTTCTGAAGCGGGGAGAAGAATTGTTTGAATTTTTCTGGTGTCTGTTTTGTCTGGTGTGAAGAGAGGTGGAGGGAGGGAATGGCCAGAAACACAGAGGCAAGAAGAAAAAGTGAGGCGATGCTTCAGGAATGAATCTGAGGGGCTTTTCTCTGCTTTCCTCCTCCAACTAGAGTTCAGTGACCAACGTGGGGAACTCAGAAACCAGAAAAGCAAAACTCCTAATTGGAGTTTAATACCATTAATGCCAATGGCGTCTCAGAGAAGTCCCAAGGGGACTCTGGCCAGGTCAGAGCTACTGACCTGGTCACAGAGTAAACCTCCAGACAAGGCAGGCTCGAAGGAGGAGCCCTATAAAGGAAGTTGAGCCATAGGGCAGAAATTCCAGGCAGAAACAGCCTGTAAGTATAAGAGATGTTTACATAATTATGTATTGTCTGTACCTATGTATGGTTTTCCTTCTGCTCATACAGTTTCTTTCTTTATCAGCATTTAGAGTGCTGATAAAAGATTTGTCAGTCCCTGACTATCTGGAGGAGGCATTTCCTGAAAATGGAGGTAATAAAATTAGGGCCCTGAAAGCGATTCTGAATGGCACACTTGTGGCATAATCCCATAGGGATGGTACTCGACATTTCTCAAACTTTGGTTTTCCAGCCTACCAGGGCCTCTCCTCCCCATGAAGAGGCAGTGGGAGCTACAAATGGAACTGGGGCTGCAGAGCTGATGAGTTATTTAATTGACTGTTCATGAAAAGGGAACTTCTCCATAGATTCATGAGCAAAGAAAGATGCTGCATTTAAACCCAGAAAATTTCCTTCCTGCTAAGAAATGCAAGAGAATAGATAATTAAAGCAGCCCTTTTTAAGAACTCAGAAGGAAAAGACAGCCCAGATGAAAGGCTGGCTTCTCATGATGGGCTCTTCTTCTATCCCTCTGTGTTATTAGAGGTTAAAGCTGTTAGGCATGAAGTCTGGCCGACTTCAAAAGCTGGAGGTCTTGCCTTAAGGGATCATAATTATTTTAGTTCCAACCTTCTGTAGTATCATAGCTACCACATAAGAAGGGAAAATGCCTAGAGTTGAGATTTTTTTTTAATGATATTAAAAATATACAAGGTATAAAACTATAAAGTACACAAGGCATGAACTCTAAAAGGTTAAAAAAAAAAGATGTGTCAGAACTACGATAAAATGTAATGGGGAAGAAACTTGGAAGGCTTGATCTTGTGTAAACTGAAACACTATTTTAATTCCTTTACTATTTCTTTAGAAATTGTTTCAGTACTATTCTTTCAGGTCATTCATATTATTCGTGTCAAAGCAGCAACATTGGAAAAAAAAAATGTTACATTGATAAAATTCCATCTATTTTATTCAGACCAAAATTTTCTGTGTTTAAATGTAGCATCTTTCTTTGCTCATCAATCTATGGAGAAGTTCCCTTTTCATGAACAGTCAATTAAATAACTCATGTTTGAGCCCATAGATCTCACTTTTTGGAACAGATAAATGATGTGAAAATTTGAAGTGGACGAAATTTGAGCACAGTAGTAGAAATGTGTAAGGAAAATCCCTATGTACAGGTATGTAAGTTTTCGGCAAATTATCGGGTGTTTAGTAAATGATCTCGAAAAGAGATCAATCTTTTTGCAGAGGCATCATCACTCTGAATACATTTAAATTTTCACACACCGAGATTTCCTACAGCGAGGCAGAACTGGGCTCTATCATCTTATGACTTCTGATTGGCTTGATTTTTTTTTTTGGAAAGAGTCTTGTACAATTTGTACTGCTAGTATAAAACCTAAGTATACGGGGCCTGACCCTGTGAGTGAGAAAAGAATAAATTGGAGGCCACTGGGGTACAATTCAGTATATTAACTCACCCCTGATTTAAATTTCAGCCTAATAGAATGAAGTCACAGCTGGGTGGAGAGAACAGCTTCCTGCCAGTCCTGCGGCTGCCGCGTCAGGGCGGAGGGACCAGCGCCTCCCGCGGTAACCTCAGGCTGAGCATGCGCAGAAGGACAACAGTGCCCCCTCCCACCAATCCACACAGACACACATGCGCACCAGCCCGATTGCTTTACTTAGGATGTAAGTTTAGTTGTGGACAACAAAGAACCAAAATAATAGGACTTTTAAGAAAGGAATTGATTTCTCACACGTAAACAGGCAATTCAAGACTGTGGGGCAGCTCCACCTTTATCTGGGACTCAGGGTGTTAGACTTTCTCTCTTCCATCGCTGGGAAGTGGTCACTGTCCTCACGGGCCAGGAGGGCATACCAGCAACTATTCCACCTTCTAAATGGTGTTATATAATAGAAGAAAACATGTGGAAGGAACTTCAGATAGTTATACCTGTTCTCTTTTCCAAAACTGCTGGAAGCCATACAGCCACCTGGAATAAAAATCACATTTCCAGTCTCTGTTGCAACTAGAACTTCTGGCTAAGGGGACATGAGGGAAGGAGGTGACGGCAGCTTCCTGGTTGTGTCATTAGAGGTGGTGTCAATTCACCGCTTCTTCCTGACTTTCCTCCATCTTGCCCAGTGCGGTCAAAGGCCACTGGGACCCCCAGTGGAGCCACCAAAGCTGCTCTGCCCTGCCTACCTTGAGACTTTTACATGAGCACGAGATAGACTTCTATCTTTTCAGCTGCTGTCCTTTGGGTCTCTGTTAAATGCTGTGGAAACCAAATCTTATACACACATCTTAAGGGAAATTTCATGAAGGAAAAAAAGTCAATATTTTAATTTACTAGAGTCCAATGGTTAGCCCCAAGGTCTGACCACCAGCCCTTTTCATTTGTGCATTTATCTGCTATCATCTGCACATTTTTCTAGTATCTGCAATGTACCAGGTCCTCAGGGCAATGTGAAATGAATGTGCCCTGATCCCTTCCCTCAAGGAACTTCATATCAAATGGAGGACGGAATGAAGGGACCAATGTGATTGAATGCTAGTAACATGCCAGGCACTGCTGTAGTGGTTTTCATGTGTTTTACATCATTTGCATCTCACAAAATGTCTGTGGAGTCCTCATCTAATAGAAGTGGACATTCGCGCTCTAAAGGGTTATAGAATTTGCCCAAGGCTACACCCGTAACAGGGGTGGAATCAAAATTTAGGTTTAGATTTCTGACTCATGAGGCAACTGTTACACCAAACATGCACATGGAAAGCAAGAATGCAAGGCTCTGTGTGACAAGTGCCAAGCACATCAAATGCTTCTGCTGATGTGTAACTAACTGCTCTTGAGAGGCCACCCAGCCATTATAGTTTTCCCAGTGTCACTGTGTGTCCTACATCAAGCACAAGCTTATTCCTCCCCTATCTGTAAGGAAGAACACACCCACTTAGGGTTACTACACCTACATCACGGGCACAAAAGTGTCACCTTACAGGTTCTATTACTGCAGCTACAATCTGCATTCTATCTTTTTTTTAATCACCACCAAAAAAAGTTTCCCTAAACAACTCCCTTCCTGACCATAATTTTTGTCTGCTCATCTACTTTGGTCACTAGCCTTTTTCCCTCTGGGCATTTCTCTCCCACATTCAACATACATAAAATAGCATTTGTAGCCTGTATCTTTCTTTCATCCAATGGGTTTATTATGCCTAACTACCCTAAAGCATAAAAAGTAGCCTGTCCAGACTTTCATAAAATTATTATATCATTTCCTAAAGCATATCACAATTTCTGCTAAAATACCCAGCTCTTATTATATCATTACAAAGGTAAACTAATGTTCAAATTTCCAGACATCCAGAAAGTCTAAATGGGATACATTTTTTTAAAAATCAATAGAAGTATTTATGTGTGCTCAAATTATAATGCCAATTCTGAATGATCACTCAACACATGGGCAGGGCCTGCTTTGCCTACCCACTTTAAGGGTAGTAAGAAAAGATGACAAGCCTCTCTTATATACCAGGAGTTCTTGTCCTAGAGAATTATCTGAATCCTACCCAGTAGAGAGTTCCTTGCCAGCAATAGCTTTGAAGAAAAGGACTGTGTCCCTTTATATTTTTTATGATTAATAACACTAGCTGATGAAACTAACAACCCCATAATCTCACTGTCTTCACAAAATAAAGGCTTTTTTCTTGCTCGCATTATTGTGCAATGGGGTTTTTAGTGGCCGGCCTTCAATGTGGTGATTTGGGGACCTAGGCTTCTAATATCTGGTGTCTCCTCAGAGTGGTTCCTCTACATTTGACCAAAAGACAAGGGACATGAGAAAGTATGAAACATTGTGCTGCTAGTCCGTGGTCAGGCCCAGACATCACATTGTGTCTACCATGTTCCATTATTCCTAGCCTAGACTCCATGGTCCTAACCTAAGTAGTCTTCCAGTGTTCCTTGGACAAGGAGATGGGGCCGGAGAGCAAAGAGCCAGTCTCTACTCATTCATGGGGGCAAGACATTGGAGGTTGATTTCACCACTCAGGTCAGACGGAGTGTTTTCTCAACGTTTGCTCACTCCCTCGATTGCCTGGATGCAGGTGTGTCCAACAAAGATGAGGAGAGGCCAGCACCCTTTCAGAGACAGAAAGGAAGGAGGAGATCTTGGCCATGATTTGCAACCTCCAGTGGCTGGGTTTTCCAGTAAGCTTGGATTTCCGTTGGTATTCCCTCCAGCCATCCCCTACCCACCCCCAATGCCACCCCAAAATACCTTTCCTGAGTTCTGGGAAGTGGAACAGTGAGCCTTTCACCTCCACAGATAAGAGAAAATCCATGAACCTTTATCCTAATTAGAGGCTTTTACATCCAGAAGATGACTTTTGTTTGGAGTAAGAGTGTCCGATCTTCAGAAGGGATTCTCTCTTATGACCATCAAGAAAGAAGTCTTTTCCATTCAGCACTTTGTATCCTTTATCAGAGTTGTAATGGCAAATTACCATAAATGTGTGTTCTTCTGGAACTCGAGATAGAAGCAGCAGCAATGAACTCAAAATTTGGCTATGGTTATCCGGTAGTCATAATGGCCATCAGGCCTGTTCACAAATACTCAGCTTCTCTTTCCAGAGACTTAGTAAGAGTGCACTTCCCTAACACCTTTGAAGTTAGCAGGGCCTTAGGGCTTGACTTGGCCAATGCAAAGCGAGTGGAAGCGGCATATCATTTCCAGATAGAAACCTAAGGAGCCAGCGCTTAACTCATCATGTTCCGCCCCTCCTTCCCCTGCCCAGCCCCGTGATGATCTGGCCATAATTTTTCCCTCAGGCAGTAGTCACAGAGGCTCTTTTCTATTGAAGCTCTGAGAATCTGGGTCCCTGAGTTGCCACACTAACCAGAGGCCCCTGATGACTGTCACTGGACGTGTAGCATGGGAGAAAACTAGACTTTGTTCCTTTAAGCCATCGAGAATTTGGAAAATAGCCTAAGGAGACCTAGTAAACAGATATAGGTTTCTTGTGATTTCTTTTTAGGATATACTATTTTTTTCCATGTACTTTTATTTTATTATGAAAAATTTCATACCTGCAAATTACATGTAACATATCTGATTTTTAAAATGTACCATGTCTTCACCACCCAGCTTCAGAAATGGAACATGACCAGTTCCTTCAAACTCCACTGTGTGACTAGCTTCCGTCAATCACCCACCCTCTCTTCCTCCCAAAAGATGACCACTGTCTTATTTTGTGTTAATAATTCACTTGTATTATGTGATCATTTTATCTCGCATATAGAATCTCTTAGTTTTGCACATTGTTTAACTTTACGTAAATGGAATCTTCTTATATGTATTCTTCTTTTGCTGCAGCAGAACCTTCTGTTGTGTGATTACAGCAAAACCAATTCATTTTTTTCTATTAGATGGTCAACTGGATTTCTTATTGGGATTTTTGCTATAAGAAACTACACTAATAAGAATATTCTTATATATATTCTAGTGCACATATGCAATAGTCTCTTTAAGGTGTACACCTAGGAGGGTAAATGTTGAGTTATGTAGTATTCACATGCTCTACTTTATTACATAAGATCAAACTATTTTCCAAAGTGGCTGTACCAGCCACACTGCCATCAGCTTATATGAGAGTTCTCTTTGTAGCATATCCTCACCAACACTTGGCTTTGTTGGACTTTTCTTTTACTTTTTCTTCTTTTTTTTTTTTGCCACTCTGGTGGGTGTAAAATGGTTAATCTTATTGTGATTATAATTTGTATTTTCTTCAGGGCATACTTTCATCATATGTGAATTCAAGAAACCAAGATGAGAAACCATTCAAAATGATTTGCCACAGGTATCCTTAAGAAGTGGATAAAATTCACAAATTAGGCCCCTTCTTAGAGAAGAGGCTGAGTAACTGGGAAAGGCACAATTATTCATTTTTTGGACATTAGAAAATACCAAAGGGCTTCTGCTACTGTTTGTGTTGCAGGTTAAACAGCCATTTCTTAAACGACTCCTTTTAGGGGGTTAACAGTATTATTGAAAGCCATGAGAAAAGCAAATACATTTCAGGGAAATCATAAACAGTCCTTTTATCTTACCAGATAAAGAGATTTAGCATAAATCCTAATGCACCCACTCAGCTGCAGACAATTCATAGCAGAGGAAGAGTTTGAAACACTTTCATGTAAACAATCATAGATTTTTTTTCCCCCGAAGGTTGCTAAAAGGCTGTTTGACACTCTGTAAGTGGGGAGCACCTCAGAGCAAGAACCAGTTCTGGTTAATATCAGAATTCATTTCCCACTAGCAAAGCAGCTCCATTAAGCACTGTTTTCATTTCTGCAGCCTTTACTTTTATGTAATATTTACATCATTGACACCTTCTCTTAGTGAATTCCTAATATAAACAAGGGGCCTAATAAGCCCTAATGTATTTTAACAAGATTTAAAAGGATGTGGCCACGGGATGAGGACAGGCAAATGGAGCACAGATTAAAGCAAAAGTTGTATAACACCTCAATCTCCTGTGACAAAGGCACCTCCGTAATTCAAGTCCGGGATAGAAATAGTCTCCCTGTGTTTATTCATGAGTTAGAATTTGATGGACTCCAAATGTCATCTGACCAGCCCAATTCCGCAACACAGCCTTTTAGCAGAAAATTATAAACTCAGTGCTATGTGGAAGAGAGACATGAAAATAAATTTGCTTTGCTCGATAATATCTACGTACTCGTGGGAACTGTGAGTTTCATGAACCACAGCAGTAATACATGAAGAGCAAATCTTTATAATTTACCATCTTAATGCAATAAGAGGCAAACCATCCATGACCAAAACTTTGCTTGATCTATTTCAGCTGAAAAGGGTCATTTGAAAGTGTGTTTAGTAACTGTCTGGCCAATCTAGATGGAGGAAGTGGTTTCTGATTAACTCGGACGCCCACGTTTTTATTCTCTGTAAGGCTCAGTGGTGTTCTGTGGCAGAGATCCATGAGTTCTAGGCAGTGACATTGGCTATTCTGGATCAAAAAGGCCAGTGAACTGGAGAGGTAATGCCACTCAGAGGTGGTCCATGGACTGGTATCAGCCCATGGACTCTTTGTTCCCAGACTCCAATTAGAAAAGTATGTAAGTTAAAGTGCACACAGATTTTATAGCAATTGGACATTGCTGCAGCTTGCCCGTGAGTGACCACAGGAGTTGTCTTGATGAATAGGACGTTTTACAAATGAATGGGTCAGTGACAGATCAAAAAAAAACAGAACTTGCCTCCTTCTCCACAGATAGTTTGGAAGCACTGGTCTGGAGAGCTTGTCAAAATGCAGATTGTTTGTTTAACTGACGAATAATAATTGTATATATTTATGGGGTACAATGTGATGTTTTGATAAAGGTTGACGTTGCGGAATGACTAAATCAAACTAATTACCATATCCATCAACTCACATGCTTACCATTTTTTGTGACGAGACATTTAAAATCTTCTCTTAGCAATTTTGAAATATGCAATATTATTAGCTAGAGTCATTACACTGTGCAATAGATCTCTAAAACTTATTCCTCCTGTGTAACTGCAACTTTGTATCTTTTGAACATCACCATTTCCTCCTCCTCCCCACAGCCCACAACCTCTGGTAACCACCATTCTACTCTACTTCTAGGAGTTTGACTTTTTTAGATTCTGAATGTAAGGGAGATCATGCAGTATTTTTCCTTCTGTGCATGGCTTGTTTCATTTAACGTAATGTCTTCCAGGTTTATAAGGACAAAGAATTTCCCTCCTTTTTAGAGCTGGATAGTATTCCATTGTGTATATGAACCGTATTTTCTTTATCCATTTATCTATTGATGACACTTAGGTTGATTCCCTGTCTTGGCCATTGGGCTAATGCTGCAACAAACATGAGAGTGAAGCTCTCTTTTCAACATGTGGATTTTTCAAGACTTCAGCCTCCTCTGCAACCTCGTTTCTGCCGCATTTCTCAAATCTCACCTCATCTCTGTTTTATGACCTGCGCAGTGTACTCTCTCACATCTCCCTACATTTTCATGTTGCTCCTCACCCAGTAGGTTTCTTATTTTTCAATACTCGGCGTAGGCAGTACTTTCTTCACGGAGACTTGCCCTGTCTGTGGCAGCACCCTCCTCTCCGGTGCCGTCCCCTGCTATAGCGCTTGCCACATTACCACATAATCACTAGCCTGCCAGCTCAAGGGCAGGAACTTGGATCTTTTTACCTTTTTATCCCCGCGAATGCACGAATACGAATTGTTTCTTATTGGTTAGGAGATCTAGTTGGCAAAATTTTTATCTTTGATTAATGAGATATAAGAAATAAATTGTTTAAAAAGATGCAGATTTTTGATCACCAATCTGTGATGCTGATTCAGTAGATTTGGGGTGAGGCCTGTGAATTTGCATTTCTATGGAAATCCCAGGTGCTGCTACAGCTTGAGGTGGGACCACACTTGAGTGGCGGGTCTCTGGAATAAACAAAATGCAAGGCCCCCCCACTGTTTGTCACTGGTGATTAACAAGCCTGGACATTTTAATTTTGTGGTCCCAGAACCTAACACCCTTTGAATATTTATATTTGACACCTTCTGTGCTTTTAGGAGAATTCAGGAGTTAACATTTGTCATCCTCAGAGTGTTCTGCTCTTTGAGACTTTTCTACGTTATCACCTTCTACCCTCATAGAACTGATACTATGGTGGCATTTTCCTGGATTTATAGATAGAGTTCCCTTTTTCACTGTTCAAAGGATTTGCCAACGTGTTAGCAGCATACGGCATGCTGGCCAATGCAATGCCTTCTGCAAATAGACATGGACACACATTACGGTTTAGATGCTAAGTTTTGTTTGGAAATGAGTATTTAGATTTCATAAAATTTACTGTTGAACTTACCCAAGTTGATACAAACATACTTAAAACTTTTTCAATAACTGAGTTTTCTAATAACTGAATTGAGGGTCAGTTTTCTAATTTAAATATAAATTATAAATTCAGTTCTTCAGTTGCACTAGCCACATTCAAAGGATCAAGAGCTGCCTGTGGCTAGTGGGTACCACATTGGCTAGCGCAGCAGCAGACTTTGAAAACAGATAGGCCTGCGACTTAATCACATGGTCTTAGATGAGTTACTTGACTTCTCTTAGCCCCAATTTCCTAATTTACAATTTACAAATTTACTAAACTACAATAAAAAAAAAATCTACCATAAATTACTTTCTTCAATGTTAAAGGTAATGTGTCTAAAATGCATAGTGCAGTGACTAACAGATTGTAGTAGGTCCTCAATAGTGACTATTTTTATTTAACATTTTATTAAGAAAAAACTGAAACACTAGTAAAGCTAAACAATTAGTGAATCCCCATTTACTCACTGCCTAGATTCTACAATTACTGACATTTGGTTACATTTGCCTTGTTATCTGTCTCTACGTATCCATTCATCAGCCCAGCTCACTTTTTCATGTATTTTAAAGTAAGTTGCAGACATGAGTACACTTCACCCCTAAAACTCTGTATGCATGTCCTTAACTAAAGTTTAATATTTGGTTTTGGTTCTTTCCCTCTTTCCTTCTTTCCTTTTGTTTCTTCTTTTTCTTCTTCCTTCTTTTCCCTCCCTCCCTCCTTTTCCCCTCTTTCTACCCCCATCCCTCCCTTTCTTCCTTCTTTATTTTTAGGTAAAATGTGTGTATAGCGAAATGCACACATATTAAATGAACCACTGGATTAGTACCGACACCTCACGTACCTGTATGGGCCAAATCTCTATCAAGATATAGAACACGCCCATTTTCCCAGAAAGTTCCCTCACACCCCTTCCTCAGTAATCCCAGCCTCGCTGCCCTGCTCGCTCTCCAGGTAATCATTGTCCTAGTTATCCCCCATAGATTAATTTAGCCAAATATAGAATGGCAAGTAAACGGAATCACACAGTATGCAGGATTTTGTGTAAGGCTTCTTTTGCTCAGCATTATGTTTTCGAGACTCCGTGTTGTTGCATACTTACTCCTTTTTATTACTGAGCAATAACCTCAGTGGCTTTTTTTTTGGCGGGAGGGGGGAGGGGGGGACAGAGTCTTGCTCTGTTGCCCAGGCTAGAGTGCTCTGGCGTCAGCCTAGCTCACAACAACCTCAAACTCCTGGCTCAGGGGATCCTCCTGCCTCAGCCTCCCGAGTAGCTGGGACTACATGCGCACACCACGACGCCCGGCTAATTTTTTCTATTTTTAGTAGAGACAGGGTGTCGACCTCGCTCAGGCTAGTCTTGAACTCCTAACCTCAAGAAATCCTCCCGCCTTGCCCTCCCAGAGTGCTAGGATTACAGGCGTGAGCCACCGTGCCTGGCCAACTGTGGCTATTTTTAATCAAGGGAACTCATGACGTGACTGACCCCCAAACAGCCCATTCCATTCTTTCACAGCATGGAAAGTTCATCTTGTCAATCTAACTTGGATCTTCCTAAAGCTTCCAGGTTTTGATGCTCGCTCAATTCCTTAGCATCAATGAAGAGAAAGTACGTTTTTCATAGGACATCCTTTAAAATTTACATAAGAATTTCTTCTGAGCCTTCTATGAAGAAGACAAACATCCTCCTAATTCCTTTAGTCTTTCTGTTCATGACTATGTTCTAACTTTCAGCCTCTTGGTCATTCTCTTTACTGGTTTACTCTCTTAACACAATTCGTAATTTATATCTATTTGTTTTCTTGTTTATTAAATATCTCCCCCACTAGGCTGTAAGTTTCATAGGACAACACCGTGTCTAGTTTATGCACTAGTGTGCACCTAGAATCTAGTACAGTGCCTTGCAATTAGAAGGCCTTCAGCAAATATTTGTTGAATGAATAAGTGAATATATGAAGTAAGGAACGAACTCACCTGTGCGCATGTTTAACTTTGTCAGTGCGATAAGTGTGTATGGGGCAGCAGGCAGGTGTTTCAGGGGAAAGTGTCTGGAGTTTGTAGCAAACACTAATTTCCAAGATATATATCAAAGGGAATGCACAGCCAAATGCCCTGACTTCATTCCTGGCCACAAGGATTACCTTGAGTAGCTGTTCCCATCCCTTTTCCACTGAGCTGAATGGATAGACTGGAACAAAACCTGAAATGTCCCTTAAAATCTAAAATCAGTCATAATTAGCTGGGCCTCTGCTTTTATCTTCCAGCCTCCTCAGGTCTCCAGAATTAAAGACACTGCCCTCTTCCCCTCATGCCCCAAGTTCAATTGTGTAAGACAATTTTTTAAAATACTGCTTTGCCCTTGTATTTGTCTTTCCCCCATTCCCAGCAGATAGCCAGGCCTTTGTGTTCACATTCTTGTTTTGGAGTAGTTTGTGATCCACAAAGGCAGAAATTGGTTTAGACAGTTGAACTGCCAGGCTTATTTTTCCAGAAGCATGGGATTCCTGAAGGAATTATCTGAGGGAGGCGTGGGGGGTGCAAATGTGAAGGCAGCTAAAGGAAGCAGAGATATTTCCCCCCACCTTTCCCAGCACCTTAGCAGGTGCCAAGACCTCCGGAGGTTATGGGAGTTGAGGTCTGGGGGAGTCTGGGCTCCGGCCACCAGGCTCCTAACAGCAGCAACCACTGAGACTGAGTCCCAGCCTCACAAGGAAGCTGCAGAGCTGCTCACCTTCAGTGAGGCACTGGCCTGAGACACAGGATTTCCGTGCTGAGACTGACATCCTGAGATGAGAGGGCCGAATCCTGATTTCTGCATAAGCTTTCTGATTTCTTCTGCGGCCCTAGAGAAGGAGCAAGAGGAAGAGAATCCCATCCACATGCCCGCCTCTGTAATGATTGAGATAGAAATTTCTTGCCATCGGAGAGAGATGGAGATGAATTTGACTTAACAAAAATAGGAAATATTACATTATTAAGCACTTGAGATTATGGAGTAAGGTTTAGGAATACAAGGGAGAAATAAAGCCATCTCAAAGAAAGGAGAAAGGAAAAGAAGGGAAAATGAAGGGAAGAAAGAAGGTGGCATGTGGCAAGGGTACAAATGGATGCCCACACGCCATAGATCAAAATAATTATAAAACAACCTAATAAACTGCTAAATAATAGCTATTCTATCCTCTACCTTGACAAATACATAGATTCGTAATGATAAAATGGAAAACTTGGTTTAAAGCTGTGGATTTTGCATGACTAACAGTCAACAAACTCCCAAAGATGACTGGATTTAATTACATTGAGTATTTTCTTGATGGGCCAGTAAAATTTGATAAGTAATAAAATAATTCTCGTTAATTCACAAATACAGTTCACACCATTTTTTTCTTGCCTTTGTTTTAACAAAACACTAATTATGTTGTAATCAACACTTTCACACACTTTGTATTCTATTGACAGTAATGCCAAAATAGATATTTTTCTTAAAATATTACTGTCCTGAGGTAGGCTTTTTTTATTACTAATTTCTATTTGGAGAACGTTTACTCACTAAAGTGGTAGCAACTACAGTTGTCCATAAAATTCCTTTACATGTCTTGTTCAAACATTGTATTTGGATTGCACATAATAGATTATTTTTACCACAGACAATATTACAAAATATTTTCATTTCGATATAGAAATTGCCATATCATGATTTTCACCATCTCTTAAAGCAATATCTAGAGCCATGTTCAGAAAACTAGTACTTCTCACATCATGTCTGGATGCACAACCACAAAGATTTAGGAGTAATCTGGATTATTTAATTTTAGAGAATGTTCCTCAGACTCCATGTGCTCATGTTCTGACTACCGTACTAATTTGTAAATACCTGTGGAGACACAAAGAGAACTGGGAAATGATGCTCCACCATATGAGACTCTATCGCATTCATGCTATCGGACAAAAATGATTTGACAAGTTAATTAATTTGTCTTTTCTCTTACCTAAGCACTTCTACCACTCAAATCTTTTCACGCACTTCAAAGTACTGTTCATCTCTGCTATAAGTAGCATTCATGGCATTGAGGGAGGGCACAGACGGACAAGTACTTCCCTGGAGCCTAAATGGCATCAGTCATGAAGGTGGATGTTTAGGGTCACACCGGCCCAGCACTGAACACTGGATCCCAAGGGACAGAGATGCCCACATGTTCTTTAATTAATTCACTTGTGTCTCTGTGTGATATGTAGGGCTCTCTAGCGTATGAGGCTAGGGAAGGGCCCTTCTTGCCTAGTCTAAGATTAGTATTGAGAGAAGGAGAAGCAGGAATGAAGAGAGACAAAAAAAGGAAAATGGATGAGAGAGAACCTGAAACTATCTCCCACACGCCCAGGGAAGTAAAACCTTAAGCACTAGAACATCCCTGAAAGATCTTCAGTTCTCCTACATTCCAAGAGTTTCTACAAATATACATAAACATGTAAATATTAAATATATTTGCTAAAATAAGTTAATAAAATATTTTTTGATCAAATGTATATGTCCTCTTCTGGTTCTTTCTATAGCAAATGAGGTCATTTTCTTCTCCCCAATTCCTTCTGCTTTACCCTTCTCAGAATCTCTCCACTGATGAGTTTGGGGATGCAGGTGCCAGGTGGTAGAGACAACAAATATCACATTTGGCATTACCGGTTTCCAGATTTAGGATTTTAGGGAACAGCAGACATTTTTTGGTAATTTTGGGAATCCATTTGGAATTGACCATTTACAGAGGGAAGACGGTAAAAGAGGTCATTGAAAATAAACATCAACCATTGGTGATTTCTATCAGTTCACCAAAAAGATGTTCTAATACACATACATGCAATCATGAAAACAAACTTAGACAAAAGACTATTTCTTTAAGTTGATTCGTTTTTAAAAAATGTCCTTATTGCACTTATTTATGCATTTGTTTGCTTATCTGTTCATTTGTTTGTTGCCACAACTGGTGAAAGCTTCATCAGAAATATGACCCTGTCCTTGGTCCAACTGTTGGGATCCAGTGCCCAAGTGTGACCAACCAAACTGAGCCAATGAAGCTCTTTCAAGTTCTTCACCAGAAGACGTGGCCAGAGCTTTGACATTGAAGGACACATTCTTTTTTGTGAGCAAGTTGGTAAGAAGTTTGTTGCCCAAACTGATAGAAGTCTAGAAATCATTAAATATTACTCATTGCATTGGCTTTAAAACATCCCTACGACGGTGATCCTGAAACATCAAGCCATCAGGATGTTTTGTTTTATTTAGACATCAAGCATAAGAAAAACGGTAGTCTGTACTTCTAAACTGAACCAGAGACCAGGGAAGGAGAGAGGGAGAAACACAGATGTCACTGTGAAAAATTCGGCAGAAGAACAGAAAACTCTCACACTCTAAAAGGCCCAAATGACAGCTGGATGACAACAAGCCTTGGAGATGAATAAGGACTTTTTGCTCGCCCTGAAAATTGAAGGGCTCATAGAGGGTTGACAAACGGCTGATAATTCCCTCTGTAAAGCTGGCCTGGTGCTGAACTATAATACATGGCCTCTCAGCAGAACTGCCGCTCCCACTGTTCCTCAGCAGAAGGGCAGGGACCTGGGGAGACCCCAGGCCACAGGGCAGAGGCTCCCTGGCCCCCTCAGATAATCAGGCTCTTGGTGCAACTCACAGGTGCACTTTGTCCCCCCAGGAGGAAAAGGTGAAGCAGCTGATCCCGGGCAGTCAAGCTCCGGTTGGGTAGACTGATCATTCCACTCACTGGTCATAGACTCTGGGCCCATCACTTTGCTTCCCTGGGCCTCCATTTACATGCATTTAAGTAGGGCTAGCATCACCTACATAATTGCATTGCTCTGGGGATTCAATAAAATGCAGTAACCTATTCAGTAGAAACTGTTATCCCTTTTCTTAAAATTTATTTTTCAAATTGGTAAATAAAAAGTGTATATATTTATGGTGTACAACATGATGTTTTTATATACATATATGTTGTGGAATGGTTAAATCGAGCCCATAATATATTTATTACCTCATACACTAATTTTTTTTGTGGTGAGAATATTTAAAATCTATTTCTTAGCAGTTGTCAAGTATACAATACACTGTTATTAACCATAGTCAGAATGTTGTACAATAGATCTCTTGAACTTACTCCTCCAATCTCAGTGAAATTTTGTACCCTTTGGCGAACGTGTCCCAATCTCACCATCCCACCCCACCCCAGTGCCTGGTAACCACCATTGTACTCTTTGCCTCCATGAGTTTGACTTTTTCCCCACATATAAGTGACATCATGCAGTATTTGTCTTCCTGTGCCTGGCTTATTTCACTTAGCATCATGTCCTTCAGGTTCATCCACGTTGCTGCAAATGACAGGATTTCATTCTTTTTATGTCTGAATCATATTCCATTGCTGTGTGTGGTGTGTGTGTGTGTACACAACCGCATTTTCTTTATTCCATTCATCCGTTGATGGACACTTAGGTTGATTCCGTATCTTGGCTATTGTGAATAATGCTGTAATGAACACGGCAGTGCAGATATCTTTTTGACATATTGACTGCATATCATTTGGATATATACGCAGTAGTGGGATTGCTGAATCATATGGTAGTTCTATTTTTAATTTTTTGAGGAAACTTCACACTGTTTTCCATAATGGCTGTACTGTTATTCCGTTTCTAATATTATTTTCCTATCTAAATGTAAACATCCCATGAACCTCTCAAAATTTCTATAAGACTATCATCTTATAAAATGACTACCGTCATCAAAAAAGGAGGAAGGGAATGCACATGATTTGGGAGGATGAGTCATGGCCAAATAGCCATGGGCACATTCCAGAACTCCCACAGCCTCCATGAGAGACACCTTTCACCCCCCAAGTCTAGACTCAAGCATAAGGATTCCACAGGAAACACCCCAGCTCCTCAAGGAGCACGTTCACAGAATGGCTATTTGCTGGGCCCCTTCTTCCTTCTGTCACTACTTGCTGGCTCATGAGAGCTGAGCTGTCCTGTCAAATACACGCTAGCTGCCTTCACACATATGCGAAAAATCAAATGGAAGCTCCCCCTCTATGGCACGAACCAGATTCCTTCTATTTATAAGCAGCAGCCCAACAGGCAGGCTTCGTTCTGTAACTTGCAGTTCTCAGCAAGCTGCACCAGAATAGAGATGTGTTCATACTTTCCAGTCACCCAGATTGCCACTTCAAAAAGAGAGTGATAGACAAATACGCTGCAACCCGTTTATAACATTTTCCCATGTTTAACTTCCAAATTTCAGAGTCTTAAGCACAGTTGCCAAAAGCAATTTTTTTTTTTCTAAATGCAATATTTTTTTTTTTCCCTTGGTCTCTTAGTAAATGGTAACTGAATATTTTTCCCCCCACTGTTTCTTTTCAGAGGCCAAGAGTTTTTCACTCCCGGTCTGCAATACCCTGCCTGGGCTATCACCCAAATGGCTTTCACACTTAAAGTGAGAAAGAATTAAGTGCTTCTGCAATTGAAAAATGGTTCTGTCTGCCTTGGAGTCACAACGCTCTCTTTACTGAACTGTTGCTTTTAGGCTCCAAAGCTAAGTGTACCAATGAGTCTATGCTGGTGCCAAGAAAGAAACTAGAGAATGAAGAAAATCCCGTCCTTTTCCTTTCTGGAGGCCATCTAGGTGTATTCACCTAGTTTTTACCCCAGCTGTTTTGAGGGCAGGAATTTCACAGTTGTTCTCTGGTTTTCATATAGTGAGTTTGGTACAACATCAAAGGCTGTCGTCTTTATATGATTTCCGCACAATAACAATCTAAGCTGCTTGCAGATCACATTTTCATAATAAATTGCTTAGGAGATTTCACCTGTGTTTCTAATACAACATTAAATTTATTGTAATGGTAGGAAAAAGCAGGTAAGCTGATTTCTATTGATGATTATTCTCTTTGGAGGGCTAAACAAATCTCTTTACATCTCAAGTGCGTATTATCCTGTAATCTGTGAATACGGTACAAAGCAAGCTTGTCAAGGGGAGGACATATTTGAATCAATTTGTCTTAAACATCTTTAAGTATCTCGCTAAACATTTACTTATTGTTCTGCCCCATTAGAACGGCAATCTTCTACATCCAGCTGTCATTTCAGGCTATCCTTAGAGCTGTGCATGATGGCCTAGTCTTTCGGGAGTTTGCCAATTTGCAAGAAACTCTGGATTACCATGCTTTGTTACCATATTTTCTTTTTAAAAATTAACTGTAGATGTTCAAGTCATTGTTTCCTTTAAGTGCTTCTCCTTACAGAACTTTGAAGTAAGGCTAACAATGTTATTCAAAAGCAATTTAAAAAATTCGACAGGGATCAGTGAGGCCACTGAAAACCAGTAAAGAGCAGAGAGAAGATCTATATTTGAAACGGAGAAAGGGGCAGCCCTGAAAGTCATAGTCAGTTTAGTTTTCATACCTGGGAAATACTAAAACAAATCATCAAAAAATCAATTTGCAAACACCCATAGGATCACAGAATACTAGGTAATAATCAACATTGCTTTGTGAAGAACAGTCTTGTCAGAACCATCTAATTTCCTTCTAAAACAGAGTGACAGGCCTGGTAGATCAGAGGGATGAAATAGATGAAATAGAGCTTGAATTTTACAAAGCTCTTGATTCTCTCCTCCGTGACATGCTCATCAACAGATGACTTTAGACCAGAAGAAATTTGCTGCAAAGGTTTACTAAAAAGCACGGGTCTCAGTGTTTCAGCATTAAATTGTCAGTAGGGGTTTGGTAGGAGGATATGTGGTATGATATTTGGCACAGGAATGAATGGCTCCTGGACCTTTAAATATATCGGTCAGCCCCAAGCACAGTCCTAGCACATACTATGTGCTCAATTAACGCTTGTTCAATGAAAGAATGATCCATAGGATAGCAGTTGCTTGGTGAACTAGCAAGAGTCTAAAATGAATGGATGGGCAGAGACCAGCACTTTAGAGAAGAGTGTTTGTACTTCCTCTGTGAAAAGCCAGCTCACTAAGGGTAGCTGAGACTCTATTAGGTGAGGGATTTGTATTGTTTGGGATAGATTTAGTTACAGATTACTTCAACAGGTTTTATAAATAGGCAGACATCATGGTATAAAATTCATATTGGAGAAAAATTACATAAGCTCAAGCTGTATAAAATGCAGCTTATACCATTCTTATACCGTAAGAACAGTTGGTTATAAGAACAGTTGGTTAAGTGAAAGACATATCATGTCTTTAATACATCTTGGGGTGAAAATGTTAAGATTAGATGATATAAGGAGCCAGCATATTGAACTTGCAGTTTCAAACTCAGCTTAACCACTTACTAGTTGTGTGACTTTCAATAAGTTATCAAACTTTTCTCAGCTTTCCGTGCCCTGGTATGTACAATGGTCTCCCAAATCTTATAGAACTGAAGTCACAAATAAATGAAATTTCATCTATATATATTTAGGTAAGCAGGTATATAGGCACCTCCTCCAGAGTCAGGCATACTGTAGGCATGTAATAAATATTAGTTCCTCACATTCATTCCCATGCAGGTAAGTCCACCTCAAGAAAGTGACTTAATCAGTAGATTCAGAGACACACCTACCAAGTTCCTGTCTTCTGCCATTAATCTGAAGTCTCCAATGGCTGTCTGCTGTTCACCAGGTTTCTCAACACCCATCCCAGTTTCCATATTTTGGACACCATACTCCATATAGTGTTTGGCTTATCATGTGACAAAGCAAAGTTTTCCTGTGGGTATCTATGAGGTTCCCTGCCCAGTCACTACACCCTCTCCCCTTCTCCCAGACCGCATGGCTATGACAGAGACGTGGTTTTTCATGTCCTCGCCACCTGGGCCACAATCAAGTTATCTGAAGTGGGCACTTGAGCGAATCTAGGCCGGTCACCACCACCACGACTGACTATTCTATGGGTGACCATCTGATGCAGACTAGGCCTTCAGTCTTTTCACAGAATTGTTTTTGAACTAGAACTCAGAATTTGAGATGAGTCAGCCTCTCCTTTGTTGATAAACGTCCACTGGGCCAACGGCAACGTTTCCCATCACAAAGAAAATCCAGCCTGTTGTAAAAATAAGACTGTTCAGAAAGCAGCAGGTCAGAGTGATGGGTAAGACCTGGCAACATTCAAACCCTGATTCCATTTGTTCCCCAGATGCATCCCTGTCCTCCTGCAGCTCGGGTCTCCAAACCTGTGCATTCCCCTAGCCAATTGACTGCTTTTGCTTAAGCCTTTTCGTGTGGGGTTTCTGACATTTGTAATTCGATTTCAAAAAAAATTTTTAATTAAAATCATTTAAAAAAAAATCTTTGACCGTATCTCAGATATTTACTCAGAGTAAAATAATAGAAATTGCATTGTTGAGTCAAAGGTTATGTACATTAAGATGATTGAAACATATTTCCCAAATTCTCTGAGAAAAGTTTTATCAACTCTCATCTGCAGTATACGAGAGGTCTGTTACCTGCTCCTAACATTGCGTTAACAAATTGTTTTTGCTAGTTCGATAGGTGGAATATGCTTTCTTTATATTTATTTGGTTATAAGTTCTTACAGAGGTATGTGTTTCTCGTCTTTGCTAAATAGTCCATTTATATCATTTGATCAATTCTCTATGGATACATTTTCCTATTGATATGTGAAAGCTTTATATTTATATATAGCTTTATATTTATATATAAAAATACTAAAGCTTTGCTTGTCATATATACTGGAAATATTTTATGCGATTTTGTTATTTGCATGGTTGCTGTGCTCTTCTGCATTGAAGGTTAAAGAAGAATGTCCCTTTTTTGCAAATTAGTACTATAATTGTTTTTTCAGGGAATTTCCAAAGCAATATTATTTTTATTTGAACATAATAGCAATCATTTGAATATAGTAGGAATATAATCAACACTTTGAAGTTTTACCCATTTAAAATCTCCAGATTTTATTTAGCTTTCCACCCTTCCAGGGAAAAATAGTGTAGTTGTCCTTTAAGAGCTGACCATTTTTGCATGGAGGAAATGCTCAAGTACTATCAGCAGCTCTGTGAGATCTTGGTATCATTCCACTTTGACAACTTTTCTTCCTTCTTTCTGGCAGGTCAATTCCATTGGTCCTCTCTTTCCTCTACTATAACTTAAAGTCTTCTTTGTAAGCTTACTCCTTAGATGTTAAAAAAATCTAATCAATAAAAATCCCAAGAAGTTATAGGACTATTTAGGTAACAGAGAAAAATAACTAAAATATCTAAAATTTCTAGATATGGCTAGAAAGGAACATAAGTCACCCTGAAAGTCACTATTGGTGAAATTTGGAGGGAGATCAGAAATAAAATGTGATGCAAAGAGAACTAGATAATAAATTTCTCTTTTAGCATTAAAGGAAAAAAAGTCAACAAGACCTGAGTTACAGGTAACCTGTTTATTAGCTATTGCTGTATAACAAATTACCTGAAGATTTAGTGGCTTATAACAACAAACACTTACTATCTCATAGTTTCTTTGAGTCAGAAATCTAGCAGCAGTTTAGCCAGGTGTTGTGGTTCAGGGTTTCCAGTGAGTCTACAAACCACCTGGGGCAGGAGGAGCCATTAATACTTCCAGGCTCACTCACATGGCGGGGTCGCCAAAGGCCCGAGTTCCTTATCACATGGGCCTCTCTATAGGATGCTCACAACATGGCAGGTGGCTTCCCCAGAGTGAGTGATCGAAGAGGAAAGGTGGCAAGATGGAAGCCACAGTGTCTTTTATAATTTAATCTAACATCCCATCACTTCTGCTACATTCTGTTGGTTACACGGACCAATGCTGGTACAGTGGGGAGGGGCTGCACACAGGTGAGAAGACCAGGAGGTGGGTATCGCTGGCAGCTATCTGAGAGGCTGGGCCAACAGCAGGCCCACTTAGCTCAGTTCCATTTTCTCTCAGATCTACCCATCTGATTCTGTCCAAGCCCCTCCTACCCTCGCTACCTACTGTTAGGCCACCTCCTCCATTCCCATGGCTTCCATTACCGTGGAAATCTTGACCACTATCTCCTCAGCCTACATATTCCTCTCTCGGTTCCAGACTTGTATTTTCACTTCCCTCTGAGACTTCTTCCTGTGCACGTCTCATGGTAAATGCCACTCCTAACCCCTCACTTCAGACTTGCTCCTCCTGTCTCAGGACGACACCACCACCACCCACCCAGCTGCCCAAGCCAGAGACTTGGAGCTAACACTTGACGTTAATGTTGGTAGCCACACACATCTGATGGTATGTGAGTTTGCTTAAAATCAAGTCTTTTTTAAAAAACATTCGAATGAAAACAAAATTTCCCTTCTTAAAGTCCCCCCCCATTCTGCAACTTTTTCTTTAACACAGTTGCTAACCTGCTTGATGACTGCCACATTTTACATGGCAACTTTTATACATATGAGTTAGTCAAATAATAGCTCCAAGAACAAATACCCACTAAAAATGCTGTCTTATCTAACAGCTCGAGGAGTGGGATAAAGTCGGAAGAGCTAACGTGTATTATTGCCTGCTGGGCCAGCCACTGGCATCGCACGTGGCCGTTATTGCCAAAGAGAAAGTGAAGTGAGCAGGGGGTCAGCATTCAATTCTGGACACAAGTGATACCTCCCTGGATTGCTGGAAATTTCAGGAAAGATTTTTCAGGGACCACAGATGAATAGGATTATATTAATAGTTTTGCAACATCCCTAAAAGACGACGCCACTTAAAACATTCATAGCTGCCCAATTCTCCTCGAGGGAGCCAATTACGCACTTGTCTAAATTGCTCTGCATCCTGTACTGGATCTGGCAGCCCTTGTTTTTCACAGAAAAGCAATTCAGACAGTAACTTAGCTGGTCCAAGTTCTGTGATGAGATCTTAATTAAAACTCTACAAAGTCATCTCTCTGAATTCCCTAAGAGTTCCTTTCTTGGCAGTGGAGAGAATCAGGCTTCTTCAACACAGGTGTGTGATACTAAGCCCTCAGGGTACATAAGCAGATTGCCCCCAAACTTGAGCAACAGATTAAAATGCCCTTGTGTCCCTGGAACAGCGGCACTCGGGATTTTAAGCAACCTGTGTCTTTTGCCTTGAGCAGCATAAATCTATCCTGTTATCTTAGTGCAATTTTAACATGACTGTAAACAATTCGGTTTTAACCACTATGGTTGGGCCTTTATGAGCTCATGAATCAAAACACACAATAGTAATCAAAGAAAAGCTTCCCGTGTGACCCGTCTTTCAAACAAGAATATTATACATGTTACAAAGGGCTGTTTCAAAAGAGAAAGAAAGGCAGCCAGAACAGAACACACCCTTTTACCAAAGATTAATACAAAATTAAACAAAAAAAGTTAACTATATTTTGAAGTTTAGGAGAGGAAAAAAAATAAAACGTAGATTAGGACATTTCCAATATTTTAAAGATATTCTTGATGCCACGTGTTTTTTGCTGATGTTTTCATCACATTAAAGTATATAGCTTTTACCAAAGCTTTGTCTAAAGATTAGACTTTTGTCGCAAAGAAAACAGCATCAAACCAAAAAGCAAGCTTCTCAGGGCGGAGAACACACTGTCTGTAGCAAAGCCCATGGCGCTTTTTTTTTAAGTAGGAATTTTGCTAATTTTTGGTAACTGATTAGAAGAGATGGCAAAGAACATATGGTAGTAGTATGTGGGAGTGAGACGATACGCAAGTGGGAACCAAAATACATTAGGCAGCCTCATTCCAGTCCCTGAAGCGAAGGACACCAGCTCTGACATCAGAGTAAGTGTCTGTCACCTTCCCTTGATCAATTAACTTACCCCCTGTGAATCTGATTCCTCATCTGCAAAATGGGAGCAAGAACACAGGTCCACAAATCCCTAATTTTTAATTACAAGATCAAAAGAAATCAAACAAGAAGTTTTCTCATGATGCATTTGGGGGGAAAACTGATCTAAAAGGAGCTGTAGATGTTTATAGTCATTATTTAATCCACTTACCATGAACATTCAGATATTCTGCCCCAGAACCACTACTGTGCTGGACTATGGGTGCTGATGAATGGGACATCATGTATGCTGCGTGCACTGTATTATCTTTTCACTAAAACCTAAAAACAACCTGCCAACCTGGGTGACAGAGTAAGACCCCGTCTCCAGAAAAAATAAAATGAAATAAAAATACATAAAAAACAATCTGCATTCCTAAATACACGTGTGCCCAAAGATTTCAGGTGGGTTTTGAGGACCCACACCTTTACTTCACAGAGTGTCGTGAGGACAAAAATGATTTTATGGTAGTCATGCATTTAGCATTGTGGTTGGCATGTGGTAAGAGATGACTACATTCCATTTGTTCTGATGAGTAGTAATGAAAATAATAATGAAATCATAGCTGCTACACAGAGCACAACCAAATAATTGTTATTTTGACTTTCTTCCATGAGGAAGTTTACAGTATCTTTTGAAAGGAATTAAAGGCAGAGGGGGGTTCGATACATTTGGACATTTTTCAGGCGAAAAGTTTAAGTTTTAGCTCTTCAAGGAGTAAATGTCAACTATCTGGAAAATTAAACAACATGGGATTTTTCACTTCGTGAAGATGCCACATGACTGAGGTGAATTATGATGTAACAAAATCATTCATAATCAAAACGAGAAAATTTTTAGAAATTTAAATAAACCTTTATAAGCTTGAGCAATATGAAATTGCCATATCTTATTCTCTCCTGCAGGTCTGTGGTCAGGTTCTAAGCTTACACAACTTTTATAATCCTAATGGCATATGAAAAAGACACTACAATGCTGTGCTCTGTAATTTGCATAAAAACAATCTTTGGCAAGAAAAAGATATATTCACACATACACACACACACACAGACACACACACAAAATGCTGCGAGGTAGAAATGCTGTCTGCTGTAGTTGAAAGGTGCTGAGCCTGAAGTCTGGTTGGCAGCAGCTCCTGCTCAAGGCCAGAGCTGCACGGAAAAGCAGGATGTCTGCAAATTCCAGCTCCACCACCTCAGGCAGAGCCTCTCGAGGTAAAAGCAAAGGTGACTCAAAAACGGGAGTCCATCCACTCCTCAGGGATTGGAGCTAAATCCTTTCACTTTTAGTCAGTGTGAGCTGCCACTACAATTCTCTCTGTGGGCATTTTATACTTTGCTTTCGAAGACTATCACTCAGGAAGTGTCTGCAAAATCAAGGCCTTTGTTCTCAAAGTACAACCTTCTTGTGCCCAGGGAGCTGTTCTTGTTCATGCTGAAACTCCGATGGCTGAAGGTGCACAAGTGGTGGGGTTGACTAAACCGTCAGCATGGAAACCACTACTTTGAAGTTCCTGACTCGGCCATAAAACCTGAAATCACATTTCATTAACGCTGATTGTCTACTCAGAAGAAACCTGATGGGGGGCTATGAATACCTGACAGAGATTTAAGAACAAGGTTTAAGCAGCTGAATTTCTTCAATTAATCCAGAAACAAAGTCTTATTTTCACTTACCTGGGAAGGACTAACACATTCTGAGAGTAGTGCTTTATTCTCAGCTGTACTCAAACTTGTCCTAGCAGGTGTTTGTGGGAATAGGTATTTGTTTTAAGCTAAACTCTTCTGGGGTAAGGAGGCTTTGCTTAAACATGCGCTCACTCAACAGAAGTTCTTCAAATAATGGGAAGTTCTTCTCAGGAAAATCTGCTGTACTTGAAGCACAGTGGGGGGCTGGGGTCTCACTCCACCCCTCAGGGTGTATCCTGCCGGTGTCTCCCAGTCTCTGAGCTGCCAGTCCTGGGGGAGGAAGGGCCCAAGCTTAGCCTGACTGTTTTCTTTCCTGGAGCCCTCGCGATCACGCCTGCAGCGTTCCACCCGACTCAGTTCTACCACTAGCTCATTCTGCAATTTCCCTGCCTTCTGGCGGGAAAAAAATTCCCAGCTTAACTCATAACTTTCCTTCACATGATACAAGATATGGCCAGGGCACCAAGTATGTGAATTTCTAAGAGGCAGGGAGGAATAAAGGTTGGGTAAGGGCCACCTGTCACCTAAGTCCAGGGAGCAATGCTGGACCATTTAAACACTGGGACAAGAGTTTAGTTAGATCCTGCCTAGCAGTCCAAAAACTCTGCTGCCTAAATTCTCAAAACCCACATACTTTACAAGTACCTTCATGTATGTGTGTGTATGTGTGCGTGTTTTGCCAGGCTCGAGTCAAATAAAGTATGGTATTTGTGAGCTTAAGTCTTCTTCCTAAATAACGTAGAACTTGTTAATTCCCAATGTTCTTAGCAACCCACAAGGGGAAGTTAATAGGGTGGGCTTCCTGCCTGTGGCAGTTAGACACAAGGGACACACACGGGGGACACCTATTCATACAAAAGTGGGTATCTGCAGCGTATATACGGCATTCAGTCCACCACAGGCACACACAGCACAGGAACTACTAAAAAGACAATTTGTGATTGACCTAAGGAGTTTTCAAATGGTTCTGTGATGCTAACACCTCAGGCTGGTTAATTTGTGTGAAACTGAGCGACAAGTAACGAGGTAGAGGCGTTTTGAACCCTTCCTTTCCATTTCTGTTCCAACCTGCCATGCTGGACAGATGGCACAGAAGTCAGGAGCTTTGGGTTCCAAGACGGCTTGTCCCCATAGGCGACACGGATTTGGGTAAATCACTTCTTCTCTGATCCTTGATGCCCTTTTGTGTAATTCAGGAGTCTAGTGTCCACTCTGTCCAGGCCTGCAGTGAGATCAAATGAGGCAACTTTCATGAGAATACTTGAGCTCATCATTTTCCTCTAAATTAAACGCAGCCCTGTGGGAATTCTCCTTCTCTGTAGGCCAAATACCTAAGGTCCCAGCTGACAATTTCCTTTCTCTGGAGAGAAGTAAACTAGAGCCCAGTTCCCCTGCTAATTCCTATCTGGGACCCATAAGATTATGTCACCTGCTGCCAAAACCGCACACAAAACTAAAATAAAATGAAAGCAGCAGCTTATAAGGGAAGAGTTCTTTCTACCTTAGGATAAATGCTCTAACACATGGAAGGTTTTCTGACACAGGCTCCGGTCATCAAAAATAAGCCATTTCCATTATCAGTTCTGAATGTAAGTTTCAAATGAAAGGCAAATAAATGCTATTAGCGCAAAAGGATGGGGATGGTTACGAGCTGCTCTTCTCCTGCTGATGCCCCAGTGAGGCACTGATGGGCGCAGGACCCAGATTCTTGTTGAAAGCCACTCTCCGAGTTGCAGGAGCTGGGTAGCTTCAGAAATAAGAGCATCCAAGATTATCAAAGAAATACTTTTTTTGTACTGACATCTTTATAATTTTGTAATTGCTTACTCAATGCTGGACAAAGACTCTTAGAACAAATTCCCTTAAAAGTGCCAAAGTATCAACTGACAAATGCCCTAAACTGGACATTTTGGTTCCAGGACAGCGTCACTGCAGTAGTGTCCGGGTTGAGGCATGAAAGAGCTAGCAGAGTTCACAGTTAAGGCTATCACTGATGGTCTGGCTGTTCGAAAGGCCAGCATGTGCATGACACCTCTATCCAGAATGCCACCTTCTGGCTGAGGGACATCAGTTTCCTCTGCTCTTGGCTGTAAGATCCCAAATTTTGTAGCTGTGTGTGATGGTTTGAAACCGAGTTTCTGGATATCCTATGGCTGTGTAATTCCGACCACTTGCAGGTCTAACGGGGCTGCAGCTAAAGTTTCAGAATACACCATTCCAGGACAAAGCTGGATCTCTAGCAGGCTGACTATGAAGCCACCTTGCTAAGCAGTGGCCCAAAGTGGAGTGTGTATCCAGAAAGACTCTTAAGAAGAGTTCACCACTCTCCATTTGATCAGCAAATCTCAGGAAGGTCTTGATGGCCTCTATAATCTGGGTTTCCTTCTACTGTCTTGAGAGTTCTATTTAAGTCAATTTTTTGCACCACTCTGTTCTCTCACTGGAACTAAGTTTTCCTGGGTTCAGAGTGATTCTTATCTTTGTTGTGCCTCAGACTCTGCAAGTCTACATTTGGAGAAAAACTATGGTAAATCTAAGAACAGAGTTGAAGCAATTACTTTTAAAATTATAATTACAACATCAAGAACATCAAGACTTCTGTGCAAATCAAGCCAGACCTGAGATTTATATATGGACCTAAAAATTTAATCTGATAAAACTTTGGCAATGAGAGGAAATAGATGCCCACTTGTTTTAAAAAGTTAAGTCTATTTACACATTCATCTCAATTTTTTACCCAGTTCAACAGCCAATATTTTGGATTTCTCCAAGAAGAACCAAAGGACATCACAGAGTTGATCCATCAGACACCAAACCAGAATTACAACTCCTTGAGGCAGACATTTCCTCCTTCTATAGGTGAAAACACACCATGTACATATTGTACTTTTTGTGCCAAAGCTATTTTTTCTCCACAGCTCTATTGCCTTTTATGTTTTTAATAAGAGTATACACAAACTGATTGAGGAACACTTTGAAAATTATAAGTACTACATTTCTATGCTTACCACCCTCCCAATCGTAATTCAGCAAACATTACTCTAAGCCTGGTACCAAGCTGAGCACTAGAGGCAAAGAGCTGAATATAATCTCTGCTCTGGGGAAGGGGGCACAGTGTCCACTGGGAGGAGGGGAAATGAAGCTCTCAGTGGAGGCCACACAGTGCTGCCGTCCAGACCCTGAGGTTGTCACTCTATGAGGGACCGCTACTTTCTCCTCTTCAAAGCCGCCCACAAACCAGATGCTCAGTTAGGATGACGTGTGTTCCACCGTGTCAGTCCATGAGGCCAGCTCTGCTCTGCATGCCTTACCTGGCTCACCACACCCCCCTAACCTCCTAGATGCCATCAGTTTTCTGGTGTGTACAGATATACTCAATGTATTAGTACCGTCCTCAGATCTGCTTTTTGCTTCAGCTTTCTGAATCTTTGGAACCAACCAGGGACACAAGTTGTGAAAAACCTGAGATAATGTGTAGGTGACTAACATACATAACAGAAGCCAGAACAGTGCTTTGTACATAGCAGATATTCAACATTATTTCCTCCCAAGCCAACAAAAACCCCACCATCCTGCCCAGAGACATACCTTTGAAGATGATCACTTACCCTGTATTTTCTATGGTTTTCAACTTCTCAGCTGGCCTTGACTGACTTGCCTGTCGTCATCCGATGCGGCCACTCATGGTACTCACATTGCAAGTGTTGCTTCCAATACGGCCGACAAATCCTGCTGAACTCTACTTATTGAGCACTAAAGAGTTAGCTTCTCTTACGGCTGATCACTCCAGACCACTGTGGGGCTCCCAATCCCTAGCCTTCTATGCTATATATCCTTACAATGTCAGATTTTGAGTCCCAGCACTTTAAAATTCTTAATTTATGCTCCTCCTTATGCTGAATCTTCACACACCCAACCAGCAGCAGTGCAAGAAGCTTGGTGTAAAGACTTCAGTGCATCACACTGGAAATGTTTCCCAAACCGAAATGGCTGGCAATGGTCTATACGGTCTAATGTGAAAGCACTGTTGGTCCCATAGAACTATCTACTATAACGGAAATGTTCTATAAATTTGTGCAGTCCAATGCAGTAGCCATTAGCCACATGTAGCCACTCGACATTTGAAATAGTTAGTGTGACTGGTAAACTAGATTTCTAATTTTAATGAAGTTAAATTTAAATATAATAATTACATATGGCTAGTGGTAACCATATTGAACAGTGTAGTTTTAAAGCATCAAGATTTTGAGGGACATGATCACTTTCTGATAGACAATATTTTTACAAACCAAAGAGGTGCTCGATAAATATTTGGGAGCAATGGGTCACTGATAGTTTCTCTACCACCTATCCTTTCTAGCTCCTCTCAAGTGAAAACAAAACCGTAACAAAAAGAGAAACAATTAAAAAAAATCCCACGTTACTTTAAAACCAATCTCCCTTGAACAAAACTAGTCATTTTTAATATATGAGTGGCATAGTCAAAGATTAAAAATAAAGCCAGCAAAATGAAGAATTAGAAAAATAAGCATACTAGAAGTTAGGTATGTTTAATGCTTAAAAGTCTGAATGCACAAACAATCTACCATTATAGAAGTACTGGTGGTCAATACAATGCATTAGAACTATGTACAATGCACAGTTTAGTATCAAAATCTTTCTACACTGTAGAGTTTTACGAAACTGTTAATGACATCAAACACTAAGCACTTAAGACACCATTTTTTTTCTGCTACCACATTAGGAACGTCAATGGACAGTCCATTTCAACTTGCAGCATCCATCCATTTCTAGTATGAAATTAAGTAATTTTCTACTTATACAATAAAGTTTATCTACACGGTTCTTTTGATTTTGATCCATAGCAGCAAAGGCACTGTACATCAGCAGATCCACAGACTTAAAAGATTTTTAAAGCATTCAAACAAACAAAAAAAAAAAAATAAAAAAAGGAGTCACATATTATAGTTTAACAACAACAACAACAACATAAAAGGTAACACAATGTTTCTGGCACAATGGCACAGCCTGTGTCCATTTCAGGGACATCCAACTAAGACATGGAAAGAACCGGAGGTAAAGAAAGCAAGTCCTCATCCCAGGAGAGTCCATTCTTTGTGTTTTTCAGAGGGAGGTCTCTGCAAACCCTCCTCTGTTGTCCTTGTTTTGTAAAAGACTTGACTTGCCCAGCGGTGGGAGTCCTTCCCGTATCTGTGCAGCTCCCAAAGAGCATGCCACAAAATAGCCATAATTTCCGTAATAACAAAACTGCCCAAAGATATATATCTCCCTTTGCAAAGAAACGTGGCAAAAATATCCAGAAGGGATTAAGTTCTCTCTCTGAGGCCAAATTTAATTTGTTCATCTGTCTATAATACAATAAAAAAGGGAATTAAAAACATATTACAAAGACACTTGTCAACAAGTCAAAAAAAAAAGAAAAAGTCCAATGACTTTTATCAAATATCATCTAAAGCTATAGATATATTGGTTAAAGTTGTCTAAATAGACCCAAATGAATATGACTTGGCCTGTCGCGTTCTAATTGTTCAGCCAAATTTCCAAACATCTTTGAAATAAGTAGAAAACAAAACAAAAACCTAATAACAACACAGCAACATATTGCTTCCATGTGTAATTATACATTTCACATCTCTATATAGTTATTAGTCTACATTTAGTGACATTTTTAATCAATTATTTTAAACCTTCCTTTCCCCTCCTTTGCCAAAAAAAGGGGGGAGGGGTATCAAATACAACGCACCTTCATTATCAATGCGGGAGCAGACAGCTTTATTTAGTCAGTCATTGTTAGAAAGCCTTCTTTAAACAAAATAAATATATTACAGATATAATACATAATTAAAGATTCCGTTCACTGTTAGGTATGCTTATTCCATGTTCTTCCAAGTAGATAGCTGAAGATTTGGTATCACAGGTTTTGATGAATATTCACAATTCAACAGCAAGGAGGAAGTGGGGTCAAGGGAGGCATTAAACTCCACAACTGCAGTGAGTATTTGAAATCCTTGGTTTTAGATGCGAGGGCAGGGGGTGAACAAAAAGAATGATAGAGCAAAGTGCTACAAGGAGAAGGAGTCCAGTCTGCATGAAGATTTGTCCTTAATAAATAACTTCATAAACCGTGGCCTTCTTATCCCCAGAGCCAGTGACAATGTATTTGTCATCCACAGAGATGTCACAGCTAAGCACCGATGAGGATTCTTTGGACTAGGAAAGAAACACATAATCAAAAATGTTAAATACTGGAAGAAAATCCCACGAGCACAGAGAGGCAGGTCTGGAGGACTGGGGAGCGAATGCGAATGTAACGTGCTCACTGCCCAACAGGAGCCACCATTAGGGAAAGGCAGGCACGGCGCCTCCTTAAAATGACAGAGCGGTATGCGATCCGCTGTGGGCATCACCCCACCAGGTCAGTCTAGAAGCTCTGGCACTGGGGACATCAGGCAGGCAGGCAAGTCAATGACAGGAGCACCTCTGCTGGTGAAGCAGGGCCCTATTTCAAACCACATTCTCCAGGAAGTAAAGAGCAGGGTGCTATTAGCGTGAAAAACGCTCAGCTTCAGTCAGATGGCTTGGATTTAGGCTGAGCTGTGCCAACACTAGACAGGTCACTTAACCTGTCCGATCCTCAGTTTCCTTACGATGGCAAATAGGTAAAAACATTTTACCTGCCTGCCACCTCAGAGGCATGCAGATGAGTTCAGATGAGATAATAATATGAGAAATGAGAAACAGCATTGAAAACACTACATTTAAAAAATAAAGAATTGAAAAATATTCCTAGTAAAAAGCCTAATGTTCTCACTGTAGAAATATGATACAAACTTTCAAGAGGAAAGACGTTCAATAGTTGGAAAGAAAAATGTACCATACTTATAGAGTTTGTATACCATGTTCAATTACACCATGAGGAGTCCATGTAAACTTTTAACTGAATTGTTCTCATTTAAAAAAAGAACGAACCACAGGATTTTAATCAGGACTACGAATACTTTAAACACTTAAAAAAATATATGTATGACATGCAGTTGCTAACCCACTTCCAGTGTTTCTCAAACTTTTAAAATCACAATTGATAATAAACAATTTGAATTCACAACCTAGTATACACGTAAGATATATACTTATACTTACTATAAAAGATACTCTCTAATTTAAAAAAAAAATTTTTTTTTAAATGGCAAGTTGGGACCATCTAAAAGGCTGTGATCCACAACACGAAAAATAGTTTATTAAATTATAAGCCTATGACAGCAACAATCAGCTATTTTTGTCCTATTGATTATCTTGCATATTTCCAATCTATATACATGTTTCAGATTTAACTAAATTAATCTACTTTATGACTTAATACCTCTTGGTCAAGAAAACTATGAATCTATTATTCATGAAAAAACAACACTAGAAGATAACATTCTTAAATACAGAAGGTTAAAAAAGCCAAGTCTTTAGTTTATGAAATTCTCACATTCCAATAAGAGAGAGAGGAGTGCGTGTGTGTGTGTGTGTGTGTGCGCCTGCTAGTGCACACGTGTTTATGTGTACCGTGTCTACAATTTGGTCCTTCTACAGATAATTTCATAAAAGAAATAAAGTTCCACCAAATCAACAGGTAGAATAAAAGCTTATAAAATTAATTAGGATTTATCAAGCTATTCCATAACACCCTCTTTGGAAAAAAAATCAAAGAACTAATAATACTAATAAGAGTATATTTTAGCAAAATGCTCAACTTTTAAAATAAAACATTTAAAAAGACACACACACAATTCACAGAAGATATAAAACCTCTACTCTAACATGTAAAAAGGGATTGAGGATGAAGAGGCGGTGAAGAGCGCACTGGACAGCCTCGGCTCTGGCCTCAGAGAACGAAGGAGACTTTCCCCAGCTCTAGTGCCATGACCCTCAACCTCCCTCGGACGGTTTTCTCTGCACAATGGGAATAATATCAGCTCCGACTTCCCAGGGCACTTATGTACATTACTAATCTGAGAGAATGCACAGAGGAGTTTGGTTAAACAGCTGCCATGCAGAGAGTACATGGTAAGTGGAAGCTAAACGAGTTCAGTGTTACCTGGAATATACTGGCCCCGTAAGGTGTTCTCCAGGCATTCAGAAGGTTGTCCTTTCCAGTGCTTACGAACCATTTGCCTACAAGAAAACAGTTTTGAAAAAGGCAGTATTTGTGTTACTTTGTCAAACATACAAGATTTGCTTTTACAGAGCACAAACTATTCATAGAAAACTCATCCATTTGTAAGAAACAAAAGTTTCTTTTCACTTCAAAAATAAAGCACACCTTCCTGGATTTAATGACCATTTATACTTATGGTAGGGATAAAACGGAATAATGCCAGAAAATTGCATGGCATTTGAGAAGCAGGCGTGTATAAGGAAGTAACACAGTTCTGAAGAAGGCCACGTTAACGAACTAAAGGACCTGACTTGGAATGAAACCACAGGAAGGTGGAAGGAACAATTCTAGTTGACAGAAAATGGACAAAAGGAGCTTACTTACCACAGTGGGCAAACTTCAGCGACAGCACACAGCTCTCATGAAGATGGAGCTGGTATTTGTCTGGCTTGGTGACATGCAACACTTCCACGTTACTGTTCTCCATCCCCACCGCGAGCCACTCTCCAGTTGGGCAGTAGCCCAGAGAAAAGATCTAGAATTAAAACAGGTAATGGTGACGGCGGCTACGGTGCACATGCTTCGTCTAACTAGTAGGCACTGTCTCTACCTAAATTATGAAGGATATCAAGATAATTTGAATTGAACAGAAAGAAATTAAAGTCAAAAGGGTGATCCTAAAGTAGTAAGACCTCAAAGTGATTAATCCAGAGTCAAAAGTGACATCATCACATAGTAAGTGAACTGCCCCTTCCTCTAGTGTATCATATGTTTCCTCGGACTATGTCTCTAAAGTGTCACGGGTGCACAGACTGTACCTGGGAGGTGAAGTCGTGCTGCTGTAGTTGGCGCCCTTCTCGCAGGTCCCAGGACCTGACTGTGTTGTCCAAACCACCCGTCCAGAGCTTGGTGCCATCATTAGAAATGTCAATACAGCTGGCTCCATCCGTATGGCCCTGGAATTGCCTAAAAATGTCAAAATGGAGGGAAAGCCCTTGAAAAGTTAGTTTTTAATTGAACTCAATTTAGAATTCCTTGATGATTCAATTGCAATACAGGCCTTATTTGTAGATTTCATTTTGATTTATTATGTTTTCAAATTATTCAAAGTAATAACAGAGCACATATGAGGAGATTAAAGTTTAATTGAGATGCTAAATTTCCTGTACTTTTTGTTTATTTTTAAATATTTAGCAAGTGCTTCAAATTACTCTTCCATTAAAACATGATTGATATTACTGATGGAAAAAAAATCTCTAAATAACAGAAGAAAACATATACCTACACATATATAATATGAACTAATCAAAGATATTCTGAGACCTATTCTATCACTGAGATATGAAGAAAGCAGAGAATTTAGTTTTCGCTTCGACAAAGAACTGGGGACGGCACAGGAAGCAGAGCGAGTCCTACAGTGAGCAGCAACGTGCCTGTGGGTGGCTGTGCAGGACGGAAGGCCACGCTCTCAAGTAAGGCACGTGTAAAGACACTGGGCGTGAGCTACTGCCCCAGGCACTCCTGGTAAAATGTACAAAAGACACTGGGGGAGGAAGGGGTCAGAAGCAGCTCTTCATCAAAGCCTTACCCATAAGCAACGAAAGTGATCATTTATTTTGTTTTAGAATCTTAAGAGCTCAGTCCTTTGAAATAACAGACAGGCCTCTTCTTTTTACACACTCGACTTACAGCTAGATTTAATTACAACCTTCTCACACCCTTCAGCTGATCATACTACCTCTTGCTTGCTGATCTCTTAGGGTGTTGACATTTGGAGACTTGTTTCAGGGCTTTACCTGCCAACACCGACCTACCAATACTGATCCTTTACAATCTCATTTGTTAAGTTATGTCTATCCATCATGAAAAGTGGGACTAGATAATCTAGATCCAACACAGTGCCTGGGCCCCATTAATTGCTAAATATTTACTGAAGGAATGGGCACGTCAGATATATATGGCATCCACAATAGTACTATGCACTATGAATCTTCTCAATGAGGATCTCTCAACAGCAACAGTTAGCAAGCAGATGGCAAATGATGTCTAATGAACTCATGAGGTCATGGAAACCTTATGGATGCTGATCTATATCAAACTGACCTCAACTCATTTTTTAAAAAACAGAAATTGGTGATGCTTAGTATAATGTTAAAAAGATAAAGAAAAGAAGAAAAAAACCTATTATAAAGTTGAAATAGTCAAAAGAAGTAAGATTTTACATTCATAATTTGTGGCACCTTAAAATAGATCTGTTTTTAACAATTTTTAGTAAGGTAATTATATTTCATCTATTCTCTCTCTCTCTCTCTCTCTCTCTCTCACACACACACACACACACACGCAGTTTGGCACAATTTGGTAAAATCAGCTTCTCCTCACAACCCATAATGGATCCTGTCTACCTACCTCACCAGCGTCTGGTTGTGCAGATCCCACACGGCGATGTTGCCGTCACTGCAGCACGAGAAGCAGACCTTGGAATCTGGGCTGATGGCCAGGGCATAGCAGGCAGGGGCTGAGGATGTCAACTCTGCCTTGATGCGAGGGGTCGGAGCCGCCAGGTCCCAAATGGACAAAGTACTGGCTTCCCCTCCAACAATTAGAGTGCGACCATCAGGGAGCAATCTGCAGGAACGGATGTAGTTATCCCTGTTCTGCAGAGACAAAAACCATCAAGAGATTACTCACGAGGAAAGGAAAACAGCATTAACATGAGAGCAGAAATCCATAAAAGTATTGTGTTCCCTCCTGGTTTAATGAGCCATTTATACTTATGACAATGATAAAGTGGATTAATGCTAGAAAATTACATGAAATTAGGGAAGTACTTAAACTTGATCTACAAACCTGAGTGCTGAGCTATTTAATCTTAATTAGCATCAAAATGCAAAGATCTAGACCTACTCCCACCACGACCAAATTAACCAACTGCCTGTGTCACTTGCACACACAGATACATGTGTACGCTAATGCAGGAGCTCTCCCGTCCTGGAGTAACCACACCTGAAAGCCTGGTATTCTCGGACTCGGCTCTGCTACTGAAGGGTCCTATGACTACTGCCAAGAAAGTGTCAGGAAGGTAAAGACACCTGGCAGTCTGTTCCTTTTGTCCGGCCTTGGATTATATGACTAAAGGACATCATGGGTTTGATGAAGTTGCACCATTCAGAAGCAGGACTCAATCAAGGGATGCTAAGTAACAGGAAAAAAAAAATCCCCCGCTCATGAGGTTACAAGAATCTTATGTACATTTAATTATGTTAAATTGATCTAGCCTCATGCTACTGCAAAAATTCTACTACTGGTATAAGGGAAGAAAACCAAACTGAAATTTCCTAAGTAACTCAAGGATGAGGGCCAATGAAGCAGCTGAGGGGCTAATCTAGTGCTTGCCACATGAAGTAGCAAGTTACTCTTTACATGTGACAGATGATGATATCTGAAACTATCCTGTGGGCTCTTAATTTTCTTAACTATTAGATAGGCAAACAATTGGTCTGGCCTTTTACTCATGGGAGGCAGGGTTAATGAACACTGGTGCATGTGCCACATGAAGAACCAGATCATTCTGTCTCAAGGAACTGAAAGAAGACACGCCTCCAAGTGAAAGACCACAAACCACTTACGACCAACTACCCACCTGGGATCAATACTGTGTGGATTTGCTTATATATACCATTCTCCCACCAACCCTTCCTGTTTTCTGAATGAAAGTCTAAGTCTTGTTCATCCATGTTCACTCACCAGACAGTCGAGCTGAGAGACAGGACTCTTATTGCCAGGGTGGCTGATGTCCCAGACCTTGACGCAGCCCTTCCCACCCGTGTACACGTGTCTCGTGGGGTTGCTGATGGTCACCGCACACACCACCTCCCCGTGGTTGAGGGTGTTGATCTGGCGAGCGTGTCGGGGGATGCCGGGTCCGATGAGGGCGTCGGGGGG